>JAECXO010000015.1:0-49507 GCA_018152825.1 Scaptomyza hsui | reverse complement strand
GATATACACAAGAACGAAGAAAACCAAAGAGTTCGACCAACACACACACATATATATACAAACACACACACCCAACAAGTGTCATACGCAGTACCAGGGTAAGCGAAGCGGTCGCAACAGTTCCCCCCCCTTTGGAGCAAAATATCTTTGAGAATATTGAGGTACATATTCTTACCCATAGTTGACCCAATAAACGCCAAGTTTCCGACGCCGGCTGCCGAGATACATGCCCATACCATTACACTTCCTCCGCTGATTAACTGTCGCTTTTACATTTTTGAGATCCAGCTCAGTACTGGGGCTGTCCGACCCAAAAAGGTTGAATTTGGACTCGTCTGCGAATATTACAGTATTCCAGAACTCCAAATCATTGACCAAGTTGTCCAATACTGAGAAATTTTGTGCGACAGCCCTAATACTGAGCTGGATCTCAAAAATGTAAAAGCGACAGTTAATCACGGCGGAGGAAGTGTAATGGTATGGGCATGTATCTCGGCAGCCGGCGTCGGAAACTTGGCGTTTATTGGGTCAACGATGGATAAGAATATGTACCTCAATATTCTCAAAGATATTTTGCTTCAAAGCTCCAAAAATCTGGGAATCCGACGTGATTTCCGGTTCTACCAGGACAACGACCCAAAACATACGTCCGGAATAGTGCAGTCCTGGCTCATCTGGAACTGCCCCCACGTCATGATTCCCTCGGCCCAGTCTCCAGACTTAAGTGTTATAGAAAATTTGTGAGCTGTGCTGGAGAACCATATCCGGAGTCATAAGATTTCCAGCAAACAGGACCTTAAAAATGCTCTGCTGGAGGACTGGAGCAAAATAAGCCCGGAAACCACTCGGAAGCTGGTCTCTTCCATGAACAGTAGGTTAAGGGCCGTGGTAAAGGTTAAAGGATTGCCTACAAAGTACTAGCATCCTTATTTAACCTTTAATTCGGCCAATATTTAACTGGTTTTTGGCCACATCTTTTAAGCTACAACTTATATTTAAGATATATTTTAGGTTTTTAGTTTTTATTTAAAACGAAGCAATATTTTAGCAAAAATAAAGTTCATTTCTTAAATGTGATATAACATAAAACAAATTGGCGCTTAAACATTTTTTTGTTTTTTCTCTATTTTAAAATATATCGCTCCTTAAACTTTTTATTTGACACCACATCATATTAGCTGCAAGTCACTGTACAACATAACATGTTATTGCATCATGCAACAGCCGAGTCGATATAGCCATGTCCGTCTGTCCGTCTGTATGTATGAACGCGACGATCTCAGAGACTATAAGAGCTAAGTCTTCAGATTTTAAACATAAGCTTATCTAAGTCCTATGCAGTACAAATTTGTTGTAGATGATTTTAGTGGATTAAAAGGCCGTTGTTGTTCTTAATGGTTAACTTTATTTAACCATCAGTTTTCTCCTACGCGTTTCGGCTTGTATTAAGCCATCTTCAGGGAGCCTGCATAACATTGTTTGTTTATATAATAAAGTACAAAACAATCACTAATGAATACACGCATATATACATCTTTTACATTAAAACATAACATTACAGCATTGTCATCAAAATTAAATTAATTTTGCCAAATTATATCATAGTATTTCTAGCGACGTTGGTCGTTTTTGTCCGTTTTGTATGTTTGCTGCTGTAGTCATCTGTAATTACTGTCGAATAAATGTTGTTTGTCTGTTCTAAGACCCGTTTTACACTGAAACATTCGCTTGTAGGCAAAGGAAGTAGAGGGGTAACAACTGCAAGCAATGCTTCATGACTTTTGTAGGAATGATTTATTTTTCTCATTTTGCTTTGCCTTATTCCGATTGCATGTAAACACAGAGTTGCACAGTGTTTGATGTGAATAATAACGTTATCGATACGAAATGTCGCACAAGCAAATACTAGCGCAAATAGTAAATACATTGTTGTGGCTCATAAATTATTAATAAAAATGTTTTAGACCAAAGAACTTGTTGAATTCGGGGCGAAATGTATGTTTATCGACAATAAATTAAAATCAGAGTTGCATTTACAAAGAAACAATTGAATGAAAAAGTTTATCGTGTAAATGCGAGCAGATTTGCGAAGAAGTTTTAAAACAGAATGAAAAAATAAATCATCAGAAAAGTTCATCGTGTAAAACGGGTCTAAGTCTTCTTTGTGGCTCACAGCGTTCATGCTGCTTTGTTGTATGCGTAAGCTTTCTAGCGTCAGTCTCCATTCTCTCTCTCCGTTCAATGTCCAACAGTTTATCGTTTTCGAAGTCAGCTGTGTGACCTGTTGTTGTTTGTGTTGTGCAAGTGCTTTTTGTTTCTGATTTTCGATAACTTTTTCCGTTTCCGATATACGCATGTGATCGATAACATTAAAATTGTGAATATCGAAAATGTGAGACACGTTTTAAGAACTTGATACAAAATTATTAAAATCTGTGAAAATTTCAATGAAATCGGTTGAGAAACACCAGAGATATCGAAGATTGAAGTTTAGTCACAGATGCATACAGACAATGACTGTACGCGTTAAGTATGGGGTTCGGGGTATCCCCTAGTGGGGAAATCTCGACTAGAGCCTTCTTACTTTTTTTAACCGCAGCATTTTTCATTGAACTCTTGCAATAAGAAGCTGTCAACGCGCAACATAGAATTGTTAATTTAGTTCGGAGAATGGAAACCACAAATATGAACCATAAGAAACTGACTTCATTCATTTTGTTTCGTTTGCAAACATCCTCAATACTCATTTCATGGTGGGTTTGTTGTGTAAAAACTGATGGTATAGAGTCTGATTGCAAAGTTGGGTATGGACTTGGAAGGGATTGCGCGATTTTAAAATTTTAATGCAGATCTATACTAACATATTGCTATTTGGTATTTTTAGCTCTAAATATGTAGAATGTACAGGCAGTTCTGTTTTTATAATACGGTGGGGCTTCCAGGTGCGTTAAAGCGCGTGGCATCCAAGTCTTCCAGCTTTCAACCTTTCCTGACGCCACAAGTATTTCTTCGGATAAATTAAAGCGTAAGCCACTTGCTGAAACTTTGTTCAAGGAGTTATTGCAATTGCAATTAGATATTTGTCAAAATCTGGCCGATTAACTATGTAAATCATATAGCTGCCATATAAATACAAGATATTTGATATGATCTAGGTATGAAAAGCTTCCCTTATTGTTTTCATTCACTTCGCAACAGTCTTATTTTTTATGCCAATATGGTTCTTTCACACAACCAATTTTCGTCAAGAATATATTGGCAGATTTAAAAAAAATCTAGAAATCTCAATCAGTGGGTTTATCTTCTGACTCTACAATATGATAAAAATCAGTGTATAAAAATAACCATATATTTTTGGTCGGTTGCTAGGTGGTCTTTGCCAATTTCTAGAAGCATATGAGCATATGCTTCTTGCACTCCATCACTAAATAAGTGGATTCACATGTTAGTGGTAAGACTAAGCTCTTTGGCTTTGGTGCACAGAAATTAAGCTTTAGAAATGCGTTGATTTCCATGCAGTGCCACTCTTTTTAACAGGTTATATCCCTTTCCACATAATGGCTAAATCTCCTATTAGGTTTTGCTTTTCTTGTACACAGCGAGCAAGCACCTATTCAAAAAAACAGTCAAAAGTATGCCTTCGTGAACCTCTGAAACCCACGCAAACCCCTTTGTTGCTAGCTGGTGTTAAAGACAGGCTGTTTCCGCGGAACTTGATCTTACTGTTGTTTACCTTGTAAAATTAATAGCAAAAAATATGACATTCCGGATAAGCGTGATATTAAAAGCCGATTTTCTTTTTGGACAGCAAATCAGTTATATTGCAATAATCTAAAGAAAAAGCCGACTAATAAAGTCCAACGTTATGGTCGCTTGCGAATTGGCGCACCATGGTCAAATTACGCGAACAACATTCCGCGCACTTCGACAGCTGCATTAAAAAAAAGCGTTTAACAACACTTTCGGCACCGAATATTGCACGTATTTTGTTATGTCAAATATTTTTGATGTGCGTACACGGTATAGAAGCGTCCGCCAGCAATGAGAATTTAAACCAAGAGACGATGATAGCGGAAAAGTTCTCATTGACGGACAGATGGTGTGCCAAGTCATCAAAGTGTAAGCTCTTTCCAAATGCGAGTATTTTGGCTAAGAGGAATTTCGACTTTTTTACCAAATTTAACCCATAAAATAGGTTTTTAGGGGTATTTGTACTGGGTATAACTAAACATCCCTAATGGCTGAAAGTGTGAGGTATGTGAAGAAATTATACGTTGCCGTACTTCATTTCTATTGTTGTTACAGAACTTGACTTTTGAAAATTTTGGACTTTTGATTCAATCGCTTGCTGCTAACCTAGCAAGGAAGGGTAGTTAGACTCAATATAAACTTTGCTTAATTAAATAGATAAACCCAAGATAAATAAATATGATATTCATAGTACTTGTTTGCTTATATTGTTTTCAGAATAATAATTAATTAATCAAGTTTGAATTAAAAATAATAAATACGCAATAAGATAAACTTTATTTTGTATTTAAATACTAAAATAATTTGTATTTTTGAAAATTATTTGTTAAGCTGGTTCCTTATCGACTAAAATTGAATATTGGAACAAAGGGTTCAATTACTTTGTGCTGTTTGTGCGTCTCAGCAACCGGCAAGTGTTGTTGTTTCGCTCCTTTGCATTTGCCCATTCTCGATGTGTATAAGTTAACAGTGGTCAACAGTAGCTAGGCAAATATGGCCTTGGACTCCACACAAAGTCAAATATTTGTTGACATTGCATCCAGACCATCGACACTGCTGCCGCTGCAGACGAAACGCGATACTTGCACGAGGCGCAAGATCAGCAGTTTCGCATCCGGCGTTGCGACAAGCTAGGGACTTATATATTAGAATATTTCTTCACTAGCTTCAGTCTCATTCTTACTCCTCACTGCAACGCGTCGTTCGGTGTGTTACAATAAAAGAATAACCAAAACCATACTTGGCGATAGCCAGTGTTGTCATTGCCTCGTGCATTATACTTAATAAAACTGTCGCCCAACAGTAACGAACTCACCAAAAAACCCAAAAAAAAAATAAACAACCAAGTTACGTGCAGAAACAAAAAAAAAACTCAAAAAAAACACCACCTACAAGGAAACAACAAAACACCTACAAGGTGAACATCAGCAGCTAAAAACAACGACAACAGCAGCAGTTCCAGCAACAAGGAAACAACAACAACACCAATGATAGAATTATTAAATACCATGTAAGTGAAAGTTTCATACAGTTTTAACTACGAATCGTCATTGCATGAAAAAATTTAAAAAAAAATCAAATCAACATACAGCCTGCGAGCTTACATTGTATCACTTAAATAAACAACCGCAACCATAAGCGGCCAGCGTAACCCGAAGCGCTGTTTACGTTATAAAGCCATCGCCTTCGCTATTGCATTGCTTGTTTTTTTTTGAAAATAAAAAGAAGGAATTTTTGTTGCGACAAACAACAAAGTGTCTTATTTGCATGCCGTTTATGTGTTTAAGTATCAACAAATTCTATGAATACAGAAGACAGTGACTCGGACAGTATATCAGAACTACTTACTGACTTAGAAAGACTTAAACTAAACAAATTAAAGACAAACATTAACATGGACGCACAAGCACTCTCTAATATTGTGCAAGCGGCAATAAGCGCAGCGCTCAGTGCGCAAAAGACAGACTTTGATCAAAAAATTCAGCAGCTCACAGAGAGCATGCAGAAGTCGGCAATAGCCGAACCAAAAGTTAAAGCCTTTGAAGATGTTGAAGTCATTCAGGGCATATTATGTGACGAGCCACTCGATGCGGTAAAATCTCTGCCAGAATTTGACGGCAAACAAGAAGACTATGTCTCTTGGCGTCAAGCGGCCACTGCCGCTTATAGAATGTTTCAAAATCACGTAGGTAGCTCTCGCCATTACCAGGCAGTACTTATAATTCGGAACAAAATAAGGGGCGGAGCCAACCGCACCCTTTCGTCTTTTAACACAAAATTGAATTTTCAAGCGATAATAGAAAGGCTAGATTTCACGTATGCTGACAAGCGTCCAGCGCACCTTGTAGAGCAAGAGTTAGGAACGCTCAGACAGGGCAACATGAACCTTTTAGAGTTTTATGACGAGATTGAGAAAAAGCTCACTCTCCTCACGAACAAAACAGTAATGTCCTACGAAACGGAAGTAGCTAATCACATTAACGAAAAGTATCGAGCAGACGCACTTCGCGTCTTCGTGTCCGGTCTACGAAAAAATCTTACCGATGTCCTATACTCAGCTCGACCAAAAAGCTTACCAGCCGCACTCGCAATGGCACAGGAGCTTGAGGCGAATCATGAAAGATATAATTTTGCCGCTAACTATGCTAGGAGTCTCGAGGAAAAAGAAAAGAGACAACAAGTAGATACAAAAGATAGGGGCCCTAACAAAGGTTATGGTAAAAACCCACATTTCAAGAAAGACAATAGTCAACACCAAAACAAGTCCAAGGGAAACGATAAGGTAGAACCCATGGATGTTGACCCCTCCTCCTCCAAATTTCGGCAACAAACCAACTTTCAGCGGCAAGGCCAGGGGCAAAACCCACAATCTTCCCGCACGAATCAACAGGGCATTAAAAGATCTAATAGCTTTGAAAGGCAGTCCGATCAAAGACGCCAACGAGTAAACCACCTGGCGCAAAGCGACTCGCAAGAGGCGGAAGTCGCTTTCGAAAACCAATCAGCTATTGAAATCAATGACATAGAAGAATGTGCCCAGGGTAATTTCATTTGCGACACGGTGCATTTTTTAGAGGCCAGTCCCTGCTCGCGTTCATCGAACGCAAAGTCGCAGGGAAAATATTAAAGCTTTTATTAGATACAGGGGCTTCAAAAAATTATGTTCGGTCTACTTTAGAGTTAGACCACAAGCTCCCTGTACAACAACATTTCGATATCGGTACCCTACACGGGTCAAGTGATATCACACACAAATACATTTTTAACATTTTCGGACTTGAAAGTCCATTTTTCTTGCTACCAGGCCTTACAACGTTTGATGGCATTATCGGCCTAGATTTTATTAGAGAAGCCGACATGCTTCTCGACCTTTCTCAAGGCAAAATTTTTAAGCGAGACGGCTCATACGAAGAGTCCGTCCAGTTCGTAAAATGCAAGAACGTTAATTTCACCGAAATCGGGGAAATACAAGCTCCCGCACATGTCAAAAACGAATTTCTCAAGATGCTTAAGAGTAATAGCAAAGCATTTGCAGAGCCTAACGAGTTACTGCCGTATAACACTTCAGTTGTCGGAACTATCCGAACGGAGAACAACGAACCAGTATACTCAAAGCTGTACCCATTCCCAATGGGCGCAGCAGACTTCGTTGCCAAGGAAGTTAAAGAACTTTTAAGGAACGGTATCATCCGTCCTTCAAAATCGCCCTATAATAACCCCATCTGGGTCGTCAGCAAAAAAGGGACTGACGACTCAGGAGCAAAAAAGAAGCGAATGGTAATCGACTTCCGGAAGCTCAACGAAAAAACTATCGCTGATAGATACCCCATGCCAAGTATCGCTATGATACTAGCAAATTTAGGAAAGGCCCAGTTCTTCACGACACTAGACCTAAAATCTGGTTACCACCAGATCACCTTAGCAGAACAAGACCGTGAAAAGACGTCTTTTTCTGTTAACGGAGGAAAATACGAGTTCTGCCGACTGCCGTTCGGCCTCAAGAACGCCGGAAGTATTTTCCAAAGAGCTATTGATGACGTATTGCGTGAGCACATTGGCAAGACTTGTTATGTCTATGTCGATGACGTCATCATATTCTCTAAAAATGAAAAAGACCACGTTAAAGACGTAGGTCAAATTTTGAAGTGCCTTCTTGAAGCAAACATGAAGGTCTCGAAAGAAAAGTCGCACTTTTTCAAAGAAAGTGTTGAGTATTTGGGATTTATTGTGTCCAGTAGTGGCACCAAAACTAGTCCCGACAAGGTAAAAGCTATACAAAATTTCGCCCAGCCGACGAATCTTTTCGCAGTCCGTTCATTCTTCGGACTAGCCAATTACTATAGATGTTTCATTAAGGATTTTGCCTCAGTCGCGAAGCCATTGTCCGATATTTTGAAGGGGGAAAACGGAAAAGTTAGCAAACAAACATCCAAAAAAGTACCCATAACCTTAAATGAGACACAGTACCAAGCCTTCGACAAGCTCAGAAATATTTTGGCTTCTGAGCAAGTTATCCTTCACTACCCTGATTTTAAGAAACCCTTTGACCTTACGACCGATGCATCGTCCTCAGGCATAGGAGCCGTACTGTCTCAGTGCGGTAGGCCCATCACAATGATTTCTAGGACCCTTAAAGACAGAGAAACCAACTATGCAACAAACGAAAGAGAGTTACTTGCAATAGTTTGGGCTCTGAACACCTTACGCAATTACTTGTATGGAGTCAATAACTTGAATATTTACACTGACCACCAGCCCCTGACATTTGCCGTGTCCGATAAAAATCCCAACGCAAAAATAAAGCGTTGGAAGGCGTTCATAGATGAACATGACGCAAAAATTTTTTATAAACCAGGCAAGGAAAACCATGTGGCCGATGCCCTATCCAGGCAAAATATAAATGCGCTAGAAAACATTACGCAGTCAGACGCAGGTACAGTTCACAGTGAAGAATCCTTCACTTACACGATTGAGTCAACCGAGAAGCCGGTAAACTGTTTTAGAAACCAGATAATACTGGAGGAGACAGAAATACCATCAAAAAGAACCTTCGTGCTATTTGGAGAAAAAACCAGGCACATAATAAGCTTCAAAGATTGGGGCTCAATTATTAACATCGTAAAAGATGTTGTAAAGCCCAACGTCGTCAACGCAGTACATTGCGAACTCCCCATACTTGGCCACATACAACATACCCTTGTTGAATATTTCCCTTCAACAAAATTTTGGTTTTGCAAAAATAGGGTAATGGACGTTTTCAATAAAGACGAACAAAAAGAAATCGTGACCATAGAGCACAGCCGCGCTCACAGGGCAGCACAAGAAAATGTGAAGCAAATACTCCGGGACTATTACTTCCCCAAAATGAGTAGGCTAGCATCAGAGATAGTTACGGGTTGCAGGATTTGTGCGAAGTCGAAATATGACCGCCATCCAAAAAAGCAAGAGCTCGGTGTCACACCTATACCATCGCACGCAGGCGAAATGGTGCACATTGACATCTATAGCACCGCAGGAAAACATTTTCTAACTGCTATAGACAAGTTTTCGAAGTTTGCGATAGTGCAACCCATTGCTTCCCGCACAATAGTGGACATAAAAGGTCCCCTCTTACAAGTTGTAAATTTATTCCCGAAAATTAAAACTGTTTACTGCGACAATGAAGCGGCATTCTGCTCAGAAACAATTAAATCCATGTTAAAAAATTTTTACAACACTGAAGTTGTAAGTTGTCCCCCGTTACACAGTACATCAAATGGCCAAGTAGAACGCTTCCACAACACCTTGGGTGACATGGCAAGATGTCTCACTGAAGAAAGGGGTATTACTGACACAGTTGAGCTAATTTTGCAAACAACGATCGAATACAATCGTTCGATACACTCGGTAACAGATCGGTCACCTATCAAGGTAATTCATTCAGCGCCACCTGAATTAGAAGAAGATATAAGAAACAGGCTAAAAAAAGCACAGGAATCACAGCTGAATAGACATAACCCATCACGGCAGAATAGAGTATTCGAGGTAGGAGAAAGAGTGTTGGTTAAAACCAATAAAAGGCTAGGGAATAAGCTTTCCCCCTTATATGTGGAGGAGAAAATAGAAGCCGATTTGGGAACCACTGTTCTTATTAGAGGAAGGGTTGTCCACAAGGACAACCTTCGATAGGTTAAGCAAAAAATACATTTTTATAAGCCTTTAGTTTATTGAGAGGAATTTTTTTTTTTTTTACAAAAAAATGCAAAAAAATAAAACTATAATAAGACCCATTACGTACATCGCCACTGTTCTTATTAGAGGGAGGGTGGTCTGTAAAGACAACCTTCAATAAAAAAAAAAAAAAAAAAAAAAAAAAAAACAAACAACAAAAAATTATTACAAAAAAATATGTAATATTTAAGTAACACTACATTTTAATATTTTTTCGCTAGGTTTTTTGCCGTATTACTATGGGCTACAATAACGACCGCCAAACTAACGGACTTCACACACTCTAACTACGTACCCATACTCGACGGGACCGCTATAATTTGGAACGAGACGAATTACTTACGCCACACGACTAACTTAACCGAATACGACAGATTGGTACGAGAAACAGCTGACATGACGAACTTGTTCCCTCAATCCCACATGAGGAAAATACTTGACGCGGACATCGGACACTTGACGACGTTACTATCGACTCTAGACGTTCATCACCGGCATGCGAGAAGTCTAAATTTCTTAGGCTCAGCACTCAAGGTGATAGCAGGGACACCGGACTTTGACGACTTACAAGAAACACGACAGACAGAGGCAGAATTAATCAGAGAAAACAATAGGCAAATTGTAATAAACACTAAGACTCAAGATCAGATAAATAGTTTGACAACAACTGTTAACGAAATTCTTAAATTTACGAAAAAACAACAAGTTGACACTTCACACCTGTATGAAACACTTTTGGCAAGAAATAGGATACTTACCATCGAACTAGAGAACTTAATAATAGCAATAGCATTGGCTGGCATCAACCTAACAAACCCCGCAATAATAAATAATGACGATTTAAAGGTAATTCTGCGTGAAAATTTCACGGGCGTTAACGTTGCCCAAGTAATGAGCGTTTCTAAGATTAAAGTTTTAGCAAGTAGTGACACACTTCATTTTATAATTAAATACCCTAAACCTAAGTATAATTGTAACAAAATTTTAATTTACCCTGTCGCTCACGCCGGAGTCATCCTACAATTACCTGAGAACGTCGTAGCAGAATGCGATAACAAAATAATTGCATTGCAATCCTGTAGTGCCTCGACTACAATGGCCTTCTGCAGAGAAGCATCCAGTCCTACTTGCGCGCAAGAACTTCATTCAGGAGCAGTCGCGCACTGTAACACTCAGCCGAACCACCTGGCCCCAGTGGATGTGATCGACGACGGAATTATCATCATCAACGACAGCGAAGCCAGGGTTAAGTACGACGATGAGCCGGAAAAAAACATCACCGGCACATACCTGCTGACATTTAACAACATAGCACGCGTAAACGGAAGAAACTTCACGAACTACAATGGCACCCCTAAGAAAATTCCCGGTTCAGCAGCCTCCCCATCGCTGGACATTATTGAACATCAAAAGCTACTAAGCTTGCCCCTGCTACACCAACTTAGCATCGACAACCTGAGGCACATCGGCGAACTGAGATCACAAGTAAAAACTAGGCCTGTGCTGGCGTCAGTCATCGGTCTGATGATATGCGCCACGGTTGCCATAATATCGGCATTGGCGTACTGCCAACGGCGAAACCGGCAGAAGGAGGAAATCCACAACATGCTGAGAGGTTTTAGCGTGACCGAGGACGGCCCCGTTTTGAAAGGGGGAGTAGTTAACAGTGGTCAACAGTAGCTAGGCAAATATGGCCTTGGACTCCACACAAAGTCAAATATTTGTTGACATTGCATCCAGGCCATCGACACTGCTGCCGCTGCAGACGAAACGCGATACTTGCACGAGGCGCAAGATCAGCAGTTTCGCATCCGGCGTTGCGACAAGCTAGGGACTTATATATTAGAATATTTCTTCACTAGCTTCAGTCTCATTCTTACTCCTCACTGCAACGCGTCGTTCGGTGTGTTACAATAAAAGAATAACCAAAACCATACTTGGCGATAGCCAGTGTTGTCATTGCCTCGTGCATTATACTTAATAAAACTTATACTTATAATTATTTTTTAAAAGAGATAATATTAGGCAATCGATAATATTAGGCAATTCAGCTGTTGTTAGCCAATATTTCCTGTATTTTACCTCGGGATTGCATGCATGGTAATGACGGATTTAGTGCACCACTGTCACCGTGAATCATATTTTGATTATAGTATAATAAAGTTTTCAATAAAGTCGGGGGTGGGTTTTTCCCTGAACTTTTAACTTCGTCAATTTGGTAAGGGCGTAATTTTTTCATCAAAGCCAGTAAATAAAGTCTTTTTTGCCACTCGTTCGAGTACATGAACCACTTTATATAACCAAATTTTACCTTTTGTTAGCAGAGTAACTTATTTATTATTTATAAATTAAAATTTTCAAGCTGTTAAACCATGTTTAAATCACTATATAACCTAAGTTGTTTGGATCTTAATTTAAATCATTCCTTATTGCGTTTTGTAAATGTACATAGTTTTTTATTTTTGGCATAGTTTTGTTTGGTTCAAGGCAAACACCCTTAAGCGCTCACTCTCCACTTTGAAATATTGCGTCGTACCATCTTATTTGTATGGTATGGGTTGTTTTTTAACTGGTAAGAAATACCGAAACTGTATTCCTTCTTAAAATTTCGGGTACTTGATAGCATCATAAAGTCTACTAGTGTCTGCAATTCTAGTGAGTTGGCCACCGTGCGCCTGACCAACAATATTTCGAGAATCACATCACTAGTTCACTACTTACTACCACTGCAGCTATTTCATATCATTAAACAAAAAAAAAACTCGCCAATGGTAACTTTCCTGCTAAGGTTAGGCGTATTGTTAGTTTTGCATCATGTTCTTGGTAATATTGCGGACAATATGACTTGAACACTTACCTCTACATAATATTGTAAGAGCCAAAATGCAAAACGATAATTGCTGCGAAGGCCATTGATTGCAATAGTTTGTTATCTGCAAAGAAAATACATATATTTAACGTTTACTTGACAGAAAATCAATTTATTTAATTTAAAAAAAATGTTTTTACATCTATATATCTATCTATATATATATATACATATACTGGATAGAATTTAAAAATTCTTTTACCCGTAGAAGCCGAAATTATCCCTGAAGAACATAGGCTACTTTTTAACATGCAGAAATGCTTCATTTCTTCGTGAAAACGCGTTATATTAATAGGCTATTTGCTTTCTCAAAGCCAAAGTTACCTTTCATCTATATGTCATTTCTGTATATAAAAACGATACAATCAAGCTGACTCAAGCTGACACTTGAACTGTTTATTTTTTATGAAGCAGAATTCCAAAAGGCTTATTTAAGTATTCTTGGTCCATCGGTATAAGTGTTAAACAGAACGAACATTGAGAAACTCAAATTCGACTAAACTTAGAATAGTTTGCCTAACCGGACATTGAGAGTTTGGGCCTTCAAAATACAATTGGACCCGGTAGGTGGCGCTGCTGTCGGTATGTCAACTACTATATTTTATTAATAATTTTTTTATTATCATTTTAAGATTAAGATGCCAAAAAGATCAAGATCTCAACTTTTTAGAAAAAGTTTATAGGCTAGGGCAATAAAAGTACGTCGTGATGGAGAATTTTCATCAGAAAATGAAAATCGTGTTGCGAGTCAGAGAGAATACACGTCGAAGTCCCGTGCAAGACCCCCTGATCAGAATTTGCGAACGTCTCAACGCAGCGGGTTGAAGAACAAAGTTTAAGAACCTCTCAAGTCCAGGCGATCGCCGTAATATATGTTTTTACTGTACGCGCATATTTAGAACGATTGCATCCAATGTCTAAATTTTTTAAATGAGTACAACAACCGTGCGAAGCCGGGCCGAGAAGCTAGTATCTTAATATATATAAATTACGTGTCACGTTGTTTGTCCGCGATGGACTCCTAAACTACTTTACCGAGTTTGATTTAGCTTGAGAATAGGATCGTTTTTATCTGAATTATTTATCGTTTGGATACCGTGAAAAAAATATTTGTAATTTATTTTTTATAATTGTGTCATTTATTGATTAGTTCTATGAATCCGTCATAGATGGTGGTGACGTAAACGTCAAAGAGAATAAAAGCTACTGATTCGATTCAAATGAAATTCTGTGTACCCATAGTCCAGAGCCTGAGGAAGAAAATAAGCTATAATTTAGAAAGCTGCCAGTGGCCGAGAAGGTTTGTTCTTTTGGGTGGCCCAGGAAGTACTGGCAAAACCTATATTTTAAATTTACTATTAGCTTAGATCCGAAGAAAAGATTAAAAAGTTGCTGCTGCAGACAGGTGCGATGCACTTACCAAAATCCGCGGAATGTAAAAAAAAAAGCCATCTGACAAGCCTTTGACAGAGCACTGGGTACTGCTGTCAAAATTTAAGAAAATTCTCCCACCGCCGTACCACCTAGTTCTTAAAGCGCACCTGCATAATCAAGTCAGCGTCCTACTAGCTAAAGCCCAAATTCAAAGGGCAGCAATGGCTGCTCACAAAGGGTTCACAAGTAGCTAATTTACAAAATGTTTCTTAAGTCTATCTGGACACGGCAAATATTAAAAGCTGTACTCCAGAGCGACATAAAGGTAGCAAAAGTGCAGTTAGTTGTTACCCTGTTTTGTAAGAGATACACAACACAATCGAAAACCACGAAGACATTCTTTCGGTCCAGCTATTGGACAACAGCTGTCAGTTCCTGAGGCTTAAAAGACACCATTCTCCCAACCTTCCCTTCTGCTTTGAATGAAGGTTAAACTATCATCAAAGCCACAGACATTCCTATGCGTTTTATCTGCACTTAAAAGTCAATTAACCTCCCCAAAATTTTGTAATTGTCAACATGGACAGATTCAAAACACAGTTTATATAACACAAAAAAAGAAAAATCTAAAACGCAACAATGCGTTGCGAGGAACCAGCTCAATGTATTATATACTGTTAATTTTGAACAGAGTCATAAAGAATGGGAGGTGTGCATTTTTTTCTCTCTTATATGGCAAATATTCGTGTGCATTCGTCGCAAACAGACATGTTTTCTTTGTGCTACGGTTATAAATTTGATAAACACAAGAATGAATTTCAAAATACACCCAAAAATAGAATTTACGCTGAAAGACGCTTTGTGCAGCCTTATAAAAATTATTTGAAATGAACACACAGACTAATTTTTCACAAATAAACACAAGTAAAATCGAAGACATAAACTTAACCCCGCTCAAGACAATGAGCCAACAAAGCACTCGCTCTCAGCGACAGCACCAGCAAGACAGGCGTCGGCTCTCAACACAACGAAAAATAAGTACGTTGCTTATGTCGCCAAAGAAATTGAGAGCGAGCGAGCAAACGAAGTCTTGCTTTCAGCGCAAGACAGTGAACGTTCGTGCTATAGACGAAATCCGACCGCTCGCGGTCAACTACTCCAAACGCGACCAACGAACTCTTGCACGTAGTACGCGACAGACTTCGATCATGCTCCCCGTCTCTTTTGTCACCGACGTCCGCAGAAACAACTACTGCAACAACAATTGAACCGGTGCCGACTGCCCGCTCTGCAAACGCAACGACTGCTGCGCCGATGTAAAGCAAATGTAAAGCCGACCATGCAGACAGGTATGGATCGCTAAATGCAGATCAAGCGTAAATTAAGCCCCCAACACAGTACCAAGAAACCAAAAACTACCTGTGGCAACTCAAGCAAAACACCCAGCAATATCAACAGATTTGAAATGTTGGCAGATAACACTGATGATCTGCCCCCAGAAACCTCAGATATTTATACGAGAGAAAAGCTCCAACGCTTTTGTTAGCAAAGTTGTAGAGCTCATTGGTCAGGACAATTTATACATCATTCCTCTACTGAGGGGTAACATCCACGAGATTAAAGTTCGAAACATTTTGACTAGAACTTTCTTACTTGTTGTTCTATTTCGTGAAACATGTTGTAAGCAGATCGCAAAAATGTCGTCGAATGGAATAGGATAAGCTGACTAGCTGTGAACAAAATAACGTTTTTGACTTGCAAATATTTTCGTAAAACAGAAGCTCTAAGCAAGTGTTAACACTCTTATCAAATTGGATTTCGTTTAGGCGACTTCTTCTAAGAGTTTGTGAAGCTGCTTAACCAAGTTTTGCTGATATCTGCGGCTTTGCAGATGAGCTTTTTTGTTGGCGGGTTTTCTCATTGCCGTGGCATTAACAAAGGTCGCTATTGTACTGAGCGTTGGTTAGAGGGCTTTAACCTCCATGGCACAAGAAATTAATACAGCGTACGACATTCTGTGGGGATCAGCCCAACACGTAGGTGCGTTGATCGACTGGCAGTTGAGGTTTCTAGCCAAGAAAAAGAGCTCTACGTTTAAAAAATACTTACTTTACAAAATTTCGAAGCTAAATGAATGTTGTTTTAAAATTATTAATTAAATTGTAAAAAGGCTCTAGTCGAAATTTCCCGACCAGAAGATACCCTGAACCCTATAATAAATAGCACAGTCATTGTTTCTGTATATCTGTAACTAAACTTCGGTCTCCGATATCTCTGCTATTTCTCGAACAAATTTCAAAGATTTTCAATTTTTCAGTAACAATCCAAATTTAAGATTTAATTGTTATCGATTACATGTGCATATCTGAAACGGGAAATACTATTGATAATTATACCCTCAACTCTTGAAATGTGTAAAAAGGGTCTTATGGTTTTTGTTTAAATATGTATATGTAACAGGCAAACGGAAGCATCTCTGACCCCATAAAGTATATATATTCTTGATCAGCCTCAACAACAGAGTCGAAATAGCCATTCCTGTCAGCTTGTCCGTCTATCCGTCAGTCAGTCTGTCTGTCTTCAGATTTAGGATTTAAGTTCGTTTACCTAAGGCGCAGTAAAAGTATAGACGTTTGAAATCGACAATAGTCTAGAATTTCGTGAAAAGTGTTTTGGAAACTCAATAGGGGTGTTCACGAGCCCGTTACAGCGTTACGGTTTGAAGAGTTGCAAAGTGTCGCAGCAACAATTTGCATTGAAACATTTTTTAAACACTTCAAGACCCCAGCCTATGTATCCAAAAAGTCTTCCAGAGTTGAAAAGCTTCAGCGATATTGGCTATCGATGTTCAGTAGGTTTGGTATATTTTAGTGCCAAAGATATAAACACTGCTGAAAATTGGCCGCAAAATCAAAAAGTAGTTTAAACTTGTTTTGTTCGACGTTGTTCTGGCACGCAACAAAAAAATGTTTCATTGGGAATACCAAATCGCAATGTGACTTGAACGTTTTGGAAATTACTGGCGAATATGGAACAATCCAACTGTTGTTAGACCATTACAGTGATCGACGCCGATACAATAAAGAGCCCAAATGCAAGTACTGCCGCAATGTGCTGAGCAGCAAGTCTCAGAGAAACTTGGGGCGGCACTTATCAAGTAAGCACCCAAACGCAATGGAGCCGGTTGTCCGGCAAAGCGATGAGACTGCCGATGTTGGTGAAGAAATTAATAGACTACAACGAGTGACAGAATTTTTCCATTAGCCAATAACTAAGTAAAAGTCAAAAGATTGATGGACAGGAGGTAAAAATCATCGCTAAAGGTCACAATGCGCTTCGGATGGTGGAAGAGCCGGAATTTAAACAATTTATTCAGGATGTCTCTCATTGCCCTAGATATAAGCTTCCCATGCGAAAAACGGTTGAGAACGTTTTGATGCCGCAAATTTGAAAAGAGCAGAGCTAGCATTAAGGAGGAAATGGTTGATGTAACTGCGGTTTGCCTGACAACCCTGTTGGACTTCCTTGGCTGTGACTGCCCACTTTATTGAAAAGCAGTCAACAGCAATGAAATCTTTTATGCTGTCCTGCGAACAAGTTGGAGAGAGCCATACATCCCAAAATTTGGCAGAACGCTTAAAAAAGGTTGTGGCTGAATGGAACATTTAAAACAAAGTTGCGATTGCCTCAGACAATGCATTTATTATTGTTGGTGCAATTAAAATGGGCAACTGGCGGCACATAACGTGTTTCGCGCATGGAGGCTTGGAGGAAATAAATGGAATTCGCAAAAAATTCAGTGCAGTTGAACGATTTTTCCACCGCAGCACAACAACTTATAAAAAACTCGCAACTAAATCTGCCGGATGTTAAAATAGTTCAGGACGTGCCGACTCGCTAGAACTCAACGTTCAAAATGTTTGAAAATTTTACAACTTTGAAGGAGGCGGTAATGCTGGTAATATTGATTTTGCGACCCGATCTGGGCTTAACCAATCAAGATTTTGAAGCTATTGAAGAAGTCCAACTGCAACCATTTTTGCAAGTAACAACTGAAATCTCAGCGGAAAAATGTAACACCATCAAAAGTGATAGTTTTGGCAGGAACTCTGCAAAGAAAGTTTGCCAGTATTAGTTTGGGGCTAAACGAGTCAGCCGCTGCAGTGGGAACTGTGCTAATGAAGGAGATGGAGCACCGCTTCAAGGACTTGGAGTCAAACTCATTGTTTGCGGAAAGCACCATTTTGGATCCCCGATTTAAAGGGTGAGTTTTTAGAAACCAGGACACTTTCTAAACCTCGGTTTCTAACATTAAAAAAAACATCCAGCGCCATGCCAACGATACTCCTGAGAACACAGTTGAAAAAGAACTCATGCTAAAAACAACAGACAACGATACTTGAACGGAATACGATGACATCTTTCAGCGAGTGAGGAAGCCATCAAACCACACATCGGCATAAATTCGTAATATGGACAAATACCAAATACCTAAATCGGAAGGATGATCCATTAAAATGGTTTGAACACATATGGGGCAATATCCACACCTATACGAATATACATATGATGAAACGCCTGTGTTTCTTGGCCACATCAGTGCCATGCGATAGAATATTTTCGAATATTTCGGCACAGACCATTACAACGCGGCGAACACTGTTAAAGCCAAAGCAATTTCATAGCCTTACGTTTTTGCATAATAATATGTAAAAGATGCTGAAAGGTAAATAACTTAGATGACAAATTTTATCCTACAAAAAACTAACTCAGCTTTATTTCAGCTTAAACAAATTTGCTGTCATTGGCACCATAATTTCGGTACACAGCATACACACACCATGAATGCCAATACATTTAAAATTTAAATCAATTGGTTTTTAGCTTGCATTCTTATTTTATTCTTTTCAGCAGTGAATACTGAATAAAAAATAATAAACTGAAGTTTCTTATTTTCGTAGAAAAAATTAAAAAAAAAGGTTTTTATTATTTTAAATGGGAGTTTACATGACATTAGGTATACATACATTGAACAGTGAAGAACTGAACAGCTGAACAGTGAGCAAATGATCAGTGAACAACTGGACAGTGAGTAGTGAGCACTGAACACACTGAGCAAGTGAACAGTGAGCAAGTGAGTAGTGAACAACTGAACAGTGAGCAAGTGAGCAAGTGAACAGTGAGTAGTGAGCAACTGAGCAAAGTGAGTGTGTTAACTCACTTTGAAAAAAGAACAAGTGAACATGTTCACCAAAGTGAGCAATGTTTACCAAACACTTATCAGCAGGTACTGCAAGGTGTCATATGATCGATGTGTTTTAGATATTTTTTGCAGTGGCCCAGTATCGAGACTTTTAATCACAATATCCCGTCTTTCCAAGTTTTCACCTACAATCTGGAAGGCAGCTTCATCTATTGTTGGAGCTTTAAATGAGCGTTCGTATGATCTAGATGGTCGTTTATTTGCTCTGATCACGATTTCGTAGTCATCATTTGGCATGCGCTCCTATAAAGTCGGAAATTCAGCTATCTCCCACATTTGTTGAGCTAGAGCAGCGATGTCAAAAATTTGGAAAGGCGTGCTTGGCAAAAAATTGCCGGCGTAGCAGCCGACACATAAGAGAAAGGTATTCTATAAATATAACGCTCGGCAGCTTGTTCTCGTTCGATGCGCGTGTTCGGCTACATTTGCTCCACGACTCGTGTGTTCGGCTGAAGCTCAAAAGTCAAACGCGCAGTCATTCGCTAGTGAAACGTCACGCCTTCGTTTTTCGCTGCTCCGCACACAACTCATTGTGGAGTTTGGACACCACTGAGCTAGAGTCCCAAGTTTGGTATGAAGATAGATGGTGACATCTACCAAAGATCTGCATCAAAATTTTGATGCGATGCCCACCCATGCCGCCCGCCTTATAAATTCAGAATCGGCTATATCTTTAACCGCGTTTGAGCTAAAGCCACCAAACTTTTAGGAAGATATATGGTTACAGATCCAAAAGATTTGATTAAAAAATTTGGATGCCACGCACACTCATGCCACCTACCTTTTAAAACAGAAAATATTCATTAATTCCACAGATATTTTTTGCTAGAGTCAACAAAATTGGTTTCCAAAATTGGTTTCCACCCACTCCTCCCCCAGCCTACCTCACCTTTTGAAATTGAAAATGACTTCCACACTTATTTTAACTCATTGCTTATGTTCAGGGGTGTCCACAGCTTGCCCATTTGCAGCTCGTGAATTTAACGTTTCACACAGACACAAGCCGACACCAACCAAACACCGGCCGAAGTCAGTGTTGGGAGCGTAAAAATGAGCTCAGTCGCAAGCGCGCTGTCAACAAAGCATGTTGATGTCGCTCTGTGTCGCATTTTGCATTTGCGTAATTATGATACACGCAGAATAAAATTATGATTTACTTATCACCTTCGCGTACAGATGAAGGTATAAGTTCAGGGCATGTTATTCGTAACTATTTTAAGCTTTAAAGCACACACTAGCTAACACCTAAGTTTGGGTAAACAAGTATTATTTTAACTATATCATAATTTTTCATAGCGTGCAATAATAACGCCACTTTTCGTTTGCGCAGTGTAAAGCACACAAATACACTGACACATGCCACCCTCGCTCACGTTGGACATGCCTGCTTATGATAACCTCACGCCTCTTTGAAAATTAAAATAAAGATTCACTAACCTACAATTATAAAGATTAGCTAAAATTGGTTTTAATTAAATATCTGCATGTATGCAAATGTCTACAATAATAAAGATTATTTAACCTTCAATAATTTTATTTGCTGAAGGCTCCGCAAGGTTTCTGGAAATGGCTTACCCCCTCCCTGTTACTCTGTAGACCTAAGATTGTAGTATTATTTGTTTATAAAGGTGCGTATCTAGCATAGTACCATATTCCAGGCAGGAGTTTATGGTATATTTTGAAAGCGTGTGACACAAAATTATAGAGTGTAACCATGAGAAAAGCAACTAGTCTGTCAGCGTATAATATTGCAAATGAAAGCGAGATAGGCAAAGAAGACGAAGACGCCCGTAGCACAAATGATGTTGGTTTTTTCGCACAACTTAAGAAATACAATATACATATGTATATAAATATTTATATACAGTAGAACTTCCATATAATGAACTTCCAAATAACGGTCTTCCATAAAACGAACTAAATTCGAGAACACAGGTTCAATTTTCAGTGTGTTTTGTTCTCCATTTAACGAATTTTTTATCAGGGGTGTGCCAGAAGTCTCTAGAGATTTTGGCTCGAGCTGATTTTCAAATCTCTGTAACAAAACCTTAGGTGTGCCAAAAGTTAGGGAGATTTCATTTTTCGTTCAAATGTTTCGGAGCAAATACGTAAAACGAAAATGGCCAATGGTTGCTACCTTTCAAAAATGAACATTACCTAAAATGTATTTGCTATTTTTGTCATTGTTTTCAAGGTTGGCCTCACGGCATTAGTGATATATATAAAATGGTTAAATAAAAATATGTTAGGTCTTATCTCTTGTAGTTCTTAAACAAAAAAAATATTTAATATTTTGCCCGCAAGGTAACTCATGTTGCTTGACATCCCTGCTATGAGAGCTTGCTTGAACAGCAGTTCGTAATTGACAAATCTGGTTTTGTTTACATTTTAAAAGTGCAAAAAGTGAACGGTGTTTTCCCCTTTGGACCAAAAAATAAAATAAATGTAAAACAAATAATTAAATGCAATTTTAATTTAACTTACATTTTGGAGGCTCAATGACTTTCCATAATTTAAATTCTTCTTCTTACTGTTACATTCACACACCTAACAAACACCGCAAAAGTTACCACCTCATAAAAAAGGTTTGCGGCAATAACTTCGTTAAATTTACAACAAACTGTCCACTGCTCAACTATGCAATTTTGTTACCTTAAAGTACGATTTTTTATGTTTATTTGTCACAAAAAAGTGTTGTCACAAAAAAGTGTCTTTAAAATTGACCTATTAAAGACTCCGAATAACAGTTATTGTTAAACGAACAAGGTGGCACCCCTCTTGTCAGGAACGGTTTTGCACGCTGGCACAGAACGGCAAATTGTTTTAGAGATTTGTTAGAGATTTATTATAATCAAAAATCATGAATTAAAACATGTATTAAATTCAAATACATTTGCAAAATGCAACTAAGCTTAAAATTTCCTTTCGAAAAGTACCACTAAACATTAATATTGCTGTAACCAACCAAATCTTTGGCCAAATTACTTGAAATTTTAAAACCATCTCGAACTGTGCTCTGGCACACCTAAAACCAGCTCGGAGGTTGGTTTTAGGTGGGAATTCGGTTGGTTTTGATTGCTGACACACCCCTGTATATAACGAAGTCCTCTTGGAATCCGTTATATATATGTAAATACTGTAATACTATCGATAAGCAGCTTAGTAGTTTTTGCTACGTCGCTAAATACTCAGAAATCACGACCTAAATAAAATGTTTGCTACGGGTTTTTTTATGGAAAATGCGATCAAACGTTTGTTGCATGCTTTTTAAAAACTTTTTTTACAAATAAATGTCAAAATTGGTTTCAGATTTAAATTTAATATTTAATTTACTTATTAATATTTACTTTTTAATTTTTTTAAATTTTATTTTGCTTTAATCCGGAATCATTTTAATTTTATGTTGACTGCTCTTAGTTACCAACGTTGCAGTCGGATGCAACGGGTAGCAAGAAAGATCGCTGCATTCAGAACAGTTTAAGCACATCTTTGTGGGACATCGCCAGATAATTTGCTTCCAAATTTGGCTTTTTTTTTTTTAACTGTAACGGTAACTTTATTTAAGATCTGTCTTCCTTATAGTGCATTTACAGTGGCGCCGTAAGCAACGCCGCTAGGATTTCGCCTTAAGGTCTTCGATATTTTTAGCCTTTACCATACAAAATGTGTCCGTTAAATTTGAATTTAGCGACTTTTCCTTGCGCCACTAGAGCTATTCTACCGGCTCAAATGAAGACCTTTTTTTACCGATGAATCCATATTTTTGGTCAAATTACTGTTGGCGGCAACAGGAATCAGCTGATTCAAGATCAAAACAAATGTGCAAGTAAAAAATTATTGAAAATACTAAATATTTTTCTTATTATTGCAATTAAACAATTTAATTTCAAGTGGATGTCGGACAAAAGAGAAAGCGCTGGTCGGAAAGCTTGGAAAGCATTTTTATAAAGAAACCTCGATTTTTGATTGGGTCAACAAATTTGGCCCCAGATACTCAAATGCCAAACAAGTGTGCAGAACACAGGCTACCAGTCGATATGCCAAACAACCTGGCAACGATACGGTACTCGGCGGATGAGCCCAGGCTGTACAAAGCTACGGCAACCCGCTTGTCTAGTGGGATGCACGCTCGTAAATTGGAGTCATCCTTTTTTTTTGAGGCAAGGCATCGACTAACTTTTGAAAAAGGCTCTTTTTTATCCTGAAGCTCTCTTTGAACAAATCCTCACTTAACTTTGGCACGTCCATCTCCCAATAACAACCATTGCGCTCGAGCATCCAGACACTTCGCGTGCTAATACAGTCGAACTGCGACAACATATGTATTTAGCGAGGCCGTTTTTTCAAATTTCTTCTTTAGCAATCCCAACAAAAGTAAACAAAAAAAAAGCAGATTCTAAAGACTTTTTGCCAGTGTAAATGCACTATTAGGCCCACTTTCTCAATGTCCAGTTAAACTTGGAATAAGTTGACTTCAGAATAACTTTTATGCTCGAGCTATACCGCAGTTATCCAATTTGGTTTTCTCAAAACCAAATTAACCTATCATCGGTATATCACTATCGCAGAATGGTGCTGCCAACCTTAACGGGGATTCAGCTGTTCTTTTGGTTTTGTTTTTGCCAGTGACTCCTAAGCTGCTACATGTTGCACATCAAAATGTATATATTATAACTTTCTATGAGCCCTGTTGTAAACTGCAACGAGGAAAAATCATTTTAGTTGTTGAGGAGCATGTGTTTGTAGACCTAGAAGACTCAAACAAGCATTTTGAAAATTTGCTTCATAAAAAAAAAAGAAACAATGCAAGTGTCAGCTTGAGTCAGCTGTTCGCCTTACGATGATTGTATTGATATTTATATATCGTAACTTAGCATCGGTATAAGTAGTAACCGGACCTCCATGCATCGGATAAGTGCTAACCAGGGTGTCAAACCGCAACGAATTTCGGTTTCGGTTCCGGTTCTGGTCCAGACCGAAACGATCGTTGCGGTACAAGGTTCTGTTTTAGTTTTACTTCATTGGTTGCATTCGAAGAGTTGCCACCGTAAAACATTTTTCTCATATAAATTTAGGCCATACAAATTATAAACAACTCGTTTACGTTTACGTTACAATCCTGAAAAAACACACAATGAAGTGCACAGTGGGCGGTTGCAGCCAAGGACAGAAAAAAGTGTAAATAATTTGTAATTTAATTAGGACATGGAATGCTTAATTTAGAAACTGGTTGCAATAGTTGAATTAAATAACAATAGCTGTGACTTTTATGAGATAATTCATGAACTAAGAACAATTAAAACTAATATCAGATTTATAAACTTGTCCCACTGTCACACACATTGCATATTTTTAAATGCCGTTGCTTTTAAATTTTTAGCTAATAGAATCACGCGAACAGTGCCGTCATTATTGTGAAATATTATTCAAGTAACGGTAAAAATCAGTTGCCAGCTAATGCAAAATGCAGATTAAAAAAAAAAAGAAACTCAGAACCGAAACGACGTTTTGGTTCTGGTATTTATACCGGTACAAATAATATTGGTTCCAGGTTCCGGTTCTCAGAACCTTTGAGAATATCGGTTCCGATACAGGTACCGGTACCCCATTTGAATTGGTTCTTAGCGGATCCGGGTTTTGGTTCTGATTCGGTATGACACCCTGGTGCTAACCGAACATTGAGAAACTCAAATTCGACTAAACTTAGAATAAGTTGACTAACCGGACATTGAGAAATTGGGCCTTAGACAGATAATTTGCTTCAAAATTTGGTGACTATAACTTAACAACTGTCAAAGTTACGGAAATTTCCGTTTAAAAAATTCATGTCCCCTCCATGAATGAGCATCCAAATTTTTATTGCAAATCTTTGAAAGATGTCACCAGCCATCTTATACATAATTTGGTGACTCTAGTAAAAAAAAAACACTGTCAAAGGTATTGGCGAACCCGATTGTTCAAGGCGTCGGGCAGGCGGGCGCGAAATAATTGGGCGTGACTGCACATTTTTAAATACAGATCTTTAAGGGATGTCACCAGCTATAGTTTATAGCTTTAGTCTTTAGTTTACCGATTAAAATTGGTGTTTTAAAATGATTTTTTAAAATGATTATTATTTTTGCCACAGATACAAATATAGTAATCTAGTTGAAGTCAGTTTAAAGCGCCAGAGCTGCATGGTAAGCATTTAATTATTTTTGTGTATACATTAGGAAATACATATGTATGTATGCATATGTATGTGTGCATACATACATACAAATACATGCAATGCGCGCTGGCACTTAAAACAAATTTAACAAATTAATTAATCGCTTATAAATACAGCGTTGTAGAGAACAAGTTAATGCATATGTTTAGTGCTCTATTTTAATGGGTTTAATCAATGCAAAGATATGTATAGTACATACATGTACAAAAATACAAGTTTTAGATGGAGCTATGTACAAATACTTTAATGTCTACGAATGCGTGTACACATTGAAACAACCTATATATTACATACGGCTGAATGTACATATATATTTATGTGCATATGTGCAGTATAGTAGTTCACTTTTAAAATTTTCTGTTCATTTACATATGTATGTATGTAAATATGTATGTACATATGTACATATGTATGCAGATCTATGTAAGATGTATTAACAAAAAATTATGCCTGCAAGAAAATACATGAATAAATAAATAATGAAAGTAATAATTTCATAATTACGTACGAATGTACATATAAAATAATACTTTTACATGTATTTCTGCATGCTTACACTTCACGGTGGTAAATTTTTAGAATATGAGATTAACTTACCATTTTGAAGTTAATCCAAAATCATTTATTCTATTAACAAGTGTTCAGCTCTTATTTGCACACCAATTTAAATATATGTTTTATATAAGTAAACAACAATCTTTATCAGTTATAAAATAGACCAAAGTTTTTGGCTGAGAAGTATAAAAGTATTTTTCATAAAAATTTTCCAACTCACTGCGCAGGCTCAGCTTTTGAGCGCTTTTTCCTTCAAAGCTTTGAAAAAGCTTTAAACAAATGATTTGTAGTGTCCTCGGGTGTTTGATAACATAATTTTAATGTCAACTGCACTCGACTTAAAAAATACCCTATACTTTAATGTTAAAATTACGCAGGATTTACTGATCCTTGACTTAATAGACCATTTTAAATTGCATAATAATAAAATACTTAATTTAAGAATTATTGCTACAGATAATAATAAAATAACTGAGCAGTTTAATATGAAACATTAACACAGTTGTACAAGGCTTTTTATACTTTAATACCGAAGGTAACGAGTATCTTGATTTTGTGCAACGTCAGTCATGCTGTCTGTCTGTCCGATTGAACGCAAGTATTTAGTATTCCGCAGTCGGCTGCTTCCAACTGCTTTCCAAACAAAACAAAAACACGGTTGCAGGAATTTTTAGTCTCGTGATATCTCGGTATCCAGCAACGTAGCAAAAGAATATCAAATGGCCTATCGATAATATCGATAAAATTTTGTATGAACAGCTGACGCACATGGCAGGAATATATGTAGTGCAATTATTCCTGTGTAGAGGGCAGAAACCAACAACAATTGTGCCACAGGCGTGAACATGTTCTTTGCTTTTCTCATTTTCTTTTGCAACATTATTAGGATATTCAGTAGCTATGAAAAATTTTAAAAGTAACTAGTTAGTATCCTGCTTGCTTCGCTGCGCCGATAGCTCATACAAATCTTAGCAAAAGTTTATAGATATGAAATAAAGAAATTAGAAAATATTTAACAACATATTTAACAACAAGTATTTAATATTCACTTTTCCTGATTAACCTTCAAGCTTTTTGAGGCTTCTACGTGCTTATCCCTATTTTTATCAAGATATTTTTGAACTGAATGAACTACGTCTATAACCGGGATTTTTAAAATTTTCAGTTTTACATTCACTTGACGTATCAGAATCTTGAGTTAATACTTCCTCTAAAGGAACATAAACATCAAAATGTCCATTCATTAATGGACCGGTAAAACGCAATCTTTTTACAGGATGCATAATATTTCCAAATGCTTGTAATAAATTTCCACTTTGAAAAACTTTTAAATTTACTGCATTAATTCATGCTGCTGCTTGAAGCTCACATGCAGTACCATAAGTATATGAATTTGGCATAGCGCACTCATATTGTTCAAATGAGCTATAACCATTTAAGTTTAAGTTGAAGCAAGCAAAAGTTTTCCAGTTGGTTACAACATGAGCTACAATATGCTGGCGTATTTGCCTACCAAATAAAAGGTAGGAAATATATCTAAAAAGGCAGGCTTTATCACCAATTATGGCAATAACTGAATGCGATACCAAAACACCACTAATATCTAAAGTTTCAATAGACATATTTTAATTTGGCTGTGAGTCAATTGACTTCACTGTAAAACGATTGTTACAATGTTACAGTGTCTATCAGGGGTGTGCCAGCCATCAAAACCAACCCGATTTCAACCTAAAACCAACCTCGAGCTGGTTTTAGGTGTGCCAGAGCCAAGCTCGAGATGATTTTGAAACCTCAACAAATTTGGCCCGAGATTTGGTTAATTTAAGCAATATTAAATGTCTAATGCATAACAACTGTTACTTTTTCAAAAGGTAATTTTAAGCTTAGTTGCATATTGCAAATACATTTGAATTTAATACATTTTTTAATTCATGATTTTCGATATTAATAAATCTTTAACAAATCTCTAAGACTATTTGCCGTTCTGTGTAAGCGTACAAAACCGTCCCTAACAAAGGAGCTGCCACATTGTTTGGTTAACAATAACTATTATTCGGAGTCTTTAATAGATCAATTTTAAAGACACTTTTTTGTGACAAATAAACATTAAACAAGTAAAAACGTTGCAGTCGGACGCAACCGACTGCGGAATACTTTGATACCAGTAAAAGAACGGTTGATAAGGGGGAATGCAGGGGCGAAGGGAGTGGGCTATGTGGTAAACACGCCAGCTATCATGTTACCAAATTTGGTGACTTTAGCTCAAAAACTGTTAAAGATAACTTAACTCCCAAATTTAAAAGGCGGCAGAGGTAGGCGTGGCATCCAAATTTTTGAATCAAATGTTTTTAACTGTCACTATCTATCTTCCTAATAAGTTTGGTGGCTCTAGCTCAAAAACTGTTAAAGATATAGCCGATTCCGATTTTATAAGGCTGGTGGCTTTGGTGGGCGTGGCATCCAAAATTTTGATGAATTTTTTTGGGGAACGTCAATATCTATCTTCACACAAAATTTGGTGGCTCTAGCCCAAAAAATGTGAAAGCTATAGGCGTTTCCAATTTCTTGGAGAAGGGGGATGGGGGCAGAATCAGGGGGCGAGGCATCCAAGTTTTTATGGGGAACGTCAATATCTATCTTGACACAAAATTTGGTGTCTCTAGCACAAAAAATGTGAAAACTATAGGCGTTTCCAGTTTCAAGGAGCAGGGATGATGGGGGCGGAAGGAGTGGGCGTGGCGTCAAAAATTTTGATGCAGTTTTTTCAAGGACATGACTAGCTATCTGCGTGCAAAATTTGGTAACTCTAGCTGTAAGAATGTGAGAAATATTTGGTTTTATCGGCTTTCAGTTATCGAATTTATCGATTTTCCAGCCTCCTAGTAGGCGTGGCACCCCAATCTTGACAGTTTATCTGTCGCGCCTATAGACAAACATAATTGCAAGGTTTCAAGTCTCTAGCTTTACGGGTGTCGAAAAAAGTTGCGTTCATACAGACGGACAGACGGACACCATGACGGACATTGCACAAAACCAATATACTCTGAGACCTTCGGTATCAAAGTATAAAAATCGTATTTTAAGGTAACAAAATTGCATGGTTGATCAGTGTACAGTTTGTTGTAAATTTAAGTAAGTTATTGCAGCAAACATTTTTTTTATGAGGTGGCAACGGTGGTGAGGTGGCGGTGTTTGTTAGGTGTGTAAATGTCTACAGTAAGAAGAAGAATTTAATTTATGGAAAGTCATTGAGCAGCCAAAATGTAGGTTAAATTAAAATTGCATTTAATTATTTGTTTTACATTTATTTTATTATTGGTCCATAGGGGAAAACACCGTTCACATTTTGCACTTTTAAAACATAAACAAAACCAGATTCGCCATTTACGAAGTACGTAGAACAGCTGCAAGCAAGCAAGCTATTACGGCAGGGCTTTCAAGCAACATGAGTTACTTGGCGGGCAAAATATTAAATATTTGTTTTGTATAAGAACTTCAAGAGATAAAACCTAACATATTTTTATTTAACCATTTATTAAATATAACACTAATGCCATAGGCCAACCTTGAAAACAAAGACAAAAATAGCAAATACATTTTAGGAAATTTTCATTTTTGAAAGGTAGCAACTCTTTTTGGCCATTTTCGTTTTACGTATTTGCTCCGAAACATTTTACCGAGAAATGAAATCTCCCTAACTTCTGGCACACCGACGGTTTTTATACTTTGATACCGAAGGTCTCATAGTATATTGGTTTTGTGCAATGTCCGTCATGGTGTCCGTCTGTATGAACGCAACTTTTTTCGACACCCGTAAAGCTAGAGACTTGAAACCTTGCAATTATGTTTGTCTATAGGCGCAACAGATAAAGTGTCAAGATTGGGGTGCCACGCCTACTAGGAGGCTGGGAAATCGATAAATTCGATAACTGAAAACCGATAAAACCAAATATTTCTCACATTCTTACAGCTAGAGTTACCAAATTTTGCACGCAGATAGCTAGTCATGTCCTTGAAAAAACTGCATCAAAATTTTGGATGCCACGCCCACTCCTTCCACCCCCATCATCCCTGCTCCTTGAAACTGGAAACGCCTATAGTTTTTACATTTTTTGTGCTAGAGACACCAAATTTTGTGTCAAGATAGATATTGACGTTCCACAAAAAAATGCATCAAAATTTTGGAAGCCACGCCCCCTGATTCTGCCCCCATCCCCCCTTCTCCATGAAATTGGAAACGCCTATAGTTTTCACATTTTTTGGGCTAGAGCAACCAAATTTTGTGTCAAGATAGGTACTGACGTTCCCCATCAAAACTTGGATGCCACGCCCCCTGATTCCGCCCCCATCCCCCCTTCTCCAAGAAATTGGAAACGCCTATAGTTTTCACATTTTTTGGGCTAGAGCCACCAAATTTTGTGTGAAGATAGATATTGACGTTCCCCAAAAAAATGCATCAAAATTTTGGATGCCACGCCCACCTAAGCCACCCGCTTTATACAAATCGGAATCGGCTATATCCTTAACAGTTTTTAGCTAGAGCCACCAAACTTGGTAGGAAGATTGATAGTGACAGTTAAAAACATTTGATTCAAAATTTTGGATGCCACGCCCACCAAAGCCACCCGCCTTATAAAATCGGAATCGGCTATATCTTTAACAGTTTTTGAGCTAGAGCCACCAAACTTATTAGGAAGATAGATAGTGACAGTTAAAAACATTTGATTCAAAAATTTGGATGCCACGCCTACCTCTGCCGCCTTTTAAATTTGGGAGTTAAGTTATCTTTAACAGTTTTTGAGCTAAAGTCACCAAATTTGGTAACATGATAGCTGGCGTGTTTACCACATGGCCCACTCCCTTCGCCCCTGCATTCCCCCTTATCAACCGTTATTTTACTGGTATCAAAGTATTCCGCAGTCGGTTGCGTCCGACTGCAACGTTTTTACTTGTTTTTTTTTTAGAGATTTGAAAACTAGCTCGAGCCAAAATCTCCGGAGATTTCTGGCACACCCCCGTATATAACTATTATATAATAGCCAAAATAGAAGACAACAATATATAATGTTGCTTCAATTATTAAGTCTCAGATCGAATTATTTTTCTTGTGTTGAAAAAAACAACAAAATAAATTAAAGTACATCGATCGTTATTTAAATATTCAAATAATAGCAATTAAATATTTTTTATATATTAATATAATGCGAAAATCAGAATATTAAAAAACTCACTGATCCAAAAATCATCTTTCTTTGTTCACATTAAATTTAAACTGAATTGCATAACCAATTCCCTTACCATTGTATGTAAAAGCATAAAGTGGGAAAGAGCATTACAGTTATTCCTCAAAGCAACAGCCACCGAGCTCTAACATACAACGCGCAAAGAGAATGTATTTAATATATATACATATATATTTCTTTATACACCGCGCTTTGTTTACAAATTCAAAACAACCGATAAACGCAAGCAGTCCAGAGCACACATAATCTTAGCCGCCTTCCTTGTCAAGCAGTGTCAAAAAGAGCGAGACGTTCGCTCTACTTAAATATATTCTCTTTGCAACGCGACTCACACGTCATGCAAAGATTCGCTCAGCTGTGTATGCTGCTTGCAGTGAGTACCATTTACCGTTACATTACTTCTTTGTTCTTCTCTCTGTTATCTTACTGTTGCTACAAAATATAGTATAAGAAAACTCTGTTTTGCAAGCAATCGATGCGTACAATATTAAGTTATTTTTATACCTTAAACCCATGAAATGGGTAAAAAAGGAAATCATTGTTTTGTGCAAAAGTATGTAACAGGCAGAAGGAAGCATCTCCGACCCCATAAAGTATATATATTCTTTATCATCATCAACAGCCGAGGCGATATAGCCATGTCCGTCTGTCCTTCCGTATGTATGAGCGCGTCGATGTCAAAGACTATAAGACTTAGAGACTTCAAATTTGGAACATAACCTCTCCTAAGCCATAGGCAGGGCAGATCAAGTTTATTTCAAAGTATCGATAACTATTCTTTCAAGAAAAACTGCACTGCTGCAAGTCATTTTAGTCGGGATTTCTTGACTTAAGCTCTCTTACTTGTTTTCAGATTCGCTCATTCTCGTGTTGTGGTGACAGTCGGCATAGGTACACCTGCATAATGAATACATTAATCGAATCTATGCATGTCTGCGTCATACGTGTGTCCCAAACCCAAAAAGGCGGCTTAAAACGTAAACACGCGCGCGCATCGCTCTTCATGTTCGGCGCTGGATGACAAATTATTTTTAAATCTCGCTCCGATCATGCGCCTTTGTTGTTGCCCATTTCGTCTCACTCTCTAATGTATGCACGCGCTCTGCATGTCAAACAAAAAGCTTAGTATCGCTACCTTCTTCGCACGCACTGAATTCAGAAGCAAACAATGTATGCATGCATTTATATTTGCACTTGCATTTGTTAATATATATGTACAACAATGTACTTACATATGTATGTACTTACTTATGTGCATTTGCAACACCAACCAAAGTTACAAATGTCAGCTCTAAAATTATATCAAAACAACGGCAAATGGTAGATCAAAAGTAAAATTTCGTGTGCTTCTATGTATGTATGTGTGTTACGTTTTGTCTGAGTTTGATAATTAGCATGTAGGTAAAACCAGCCCCATAACATATTCTGGTGTGCAAAATTTTTCTAGACGCACCAAAACTTGTTTAAATTGATTGGTTTTAAATAAATGACACCAAGAAAAAGTAGCAGTGCGGGCCCAACAACAACACTTACAACAACAACAAAAGCTATTTGGGTCGTAAATCAATTGTCAAAGGCACACAAATCTGAAAAAAAAAAATTGTGCACTGTGCCTAAAACATGTACACAAAATTATGAAATTTAAATTTTCAAGCGCATTATTCACTTATTTGTGTATGTACTTCTTCATTAAGAAGCGGAAATCCGTTTCTTTTTTGCAAGTGTACGAACCATTTTGTTATGACTTTGCTTGTGCGACGCGAAGGAGTCACTGCGCATTTGTTTTGTTTTGTAAACTCGCTTGCGATCAAACCCTCAGCTTGTGCGACAATTAGGCGCCAGCAGTGGAATGAGTCTTGTGTTTTGTTTTCGGACCTAGGTGTATGGGAGGTCCTCGAAGGAGTTGTCCAAAATAAAAATCCTTTCTTAGTGCTCACTTACTACCTGCATGGAATATTTTGTGAAAATTTCATCCTTCTAGCTTTTTTTGTTTAGGCTGTGGCAATGTTATCTGAAAGCTGTACAAACACACAGAAAATTGTTTATCAAATTAAAAATGCCCCTGGGTATGTTTACAAATATCATAATATTTGACACAAGGTAAGAAATGAAGTGGTTGCTAGACTTTTTAGTAAAACAGCTACTACTACATCTAATGTAGTTAGGTCACACTGATATAAATTAATTTTTCGATCAAATAATTTTCTTTGGAACCCTTCTCTTGGCATTCTGTTCAAAAACACAAACAGCGTGACCGAACGTGGAATTTTACATACTTTTTGGTATATTTTGCGACCTGATTTCACACATTTGTATATTTATGGTATATTGGTATATATGGGTATTTTTTTTGGATTTCATGGTATTTTATGGTATTTTCTCATTGGTCACATTTATCTTAAAAAAGCGCGCGTGCATTCCCGTAAATTTAATTGTCTGCTTTTTATACCCCTAACCCATAAAATGGGTATAATGGTTTTGTGCAAAAGTATGTAACAGGCAGAAGGAAGCATCTCCGACCCCATAAAGTATATATATTATTGATCAACATCAACAGCCGAGTCGATATAGCCATGTCCGTCTGTCCGTCCGTCTGTCCGTCTGTATGAACGCGTCGATCTCAGAGACTACAAGAGCTAGAGACTTCAGATTTTGAATATAAGTTCTCATATACCATGAGCGGAACAAGTTTGTTTCAAATTATCGATAACTATTCTGGTTTCCGATATACACATGCAATCGATTATAAAAAAATCTCGAATTTGGAAAATGTAAAAATAGGGATTGAAATAATGGGTAACGATATAACTTTTCTGAAAATTTCATCGAAATCGGTTGAGAAACACTAGAGATATCGAAGATTGAAGTTTAGGTCACAGATGCATACAGACAATGACTGTACGCGTTAAGTATAGGGTTCGGGGTATCTCCTAGTCGGGAAATCTCGACTAGAGCCTTCATACTTGTTTTTATTAATTTCGTCATAAGCAATAGCAAAATAAGAAAACAAAATTATCGCGATGAGTGGGAGGCGATGCCAGAAAGTTGTAAGTGGCTCGGAAGGAGCGACAATAATATGGATGCCTTTTGTAAGGCCAATGTAATATTATGAGCAGACTGGCGTCGATAAAGCAACATGCCGCCACACAGAAGCACAAAGAAAAAATCAAGTTTTTCTGTGGAAAATCTAAGGTAAGTACTTTTATAAGTTTTTCATTCATAATTTTTAATCATCTTTTCCAATAGGTTGATTTGTATGTTAAAGGCCAGGAAAGCACTCTGTCTGGCGCAGTTAAGAAGGCCGAGCTAATGTTTGCTGCTGCAGTCGCTGAGCAAAACATACCCATGCGCGCAATGGATCACATAAGTGACGTCATCAACAATGCGTTTCCCGATAGCGCCATTGCGGAAGGATTTTCCTGCAAACGCACAAAAACAGCTTCGCTGGCTTATAACGTACTGGCGCCTGTTATGACCGATTCCCTTATCGGGAGCATAAAACGAAGCGTCGCTCCCACCGGGAAATCTGTGTTTTCGATTATTATCGACGAATCTACGGACGTAACCTGCACAAAGGTGTTGGCGTGTGCAGTTATGTTCTTCGACAACGTCGCGCAAACAAAATTTTTATTTTCTGTTGATTTGGAGGGAGAAAAAGCTGAAGATGTTTTTGGATGTTTTTATTTGATAATTTTAAGATATTGAATATTAATAAAAAAAAATATGATTTAAAGAGATAAATTTATTAACTTTTAAAACATTTGTTTTCTTTGGATACATTAAATTTAATATCACGGGCATTTTAAAAGACATTTTTCATGGTATTTTCGTGGTATTTAATTAATTTTGAAAAAGTATATTTGGTATATTTTTGGTCAAAAAGTAGTATTTTTCGTCGCTGCTGGAACGGTCACGCTGAACACAAATCAAATTGTTTTTCGGACAGTTTTAATTTGTTATATTCATTATTGTATTTTAGTTGCTTGATACAAAACAGTTGCTCATTGCAATTAAAATGTCATCGAATCAGCAAACAGCTGACTGGTCACAAACACGACAGAAGAAACGAAAAAAGTTCACTCACTAGCTACAGTGTAATAAATATATTACTTATCATATTTCTTATAGCTACGAAAACCCTATATATACAACTAAGAAAGAAACAAACTATTTGATGTTCTTAATTTGTATTCTTGTATATATTTGTTTCGTTCCTTTAAGTTTTTCGATCTCTTATTTTAAAGTAAATTGCTCAGTACCATGTACCTTTAAGCTATAAAAATATTATTAGTGTTTAGTACTCCGTAGTCGGTTGCGTTACACGATTGCTGTTAGCCTTAATGTGCGTGTATAGCTGCCCCCCTTAACACTAGATTTTCGGAAAATTTTACTATCTACATACCTACTACATACACAGTGGGTATTACACACTTTAATCTCCTGTATGTTACTCTTACTAGAGGGAGTGGAAATTGTCGTCACTAATAAGCTCTACAACTTTGGTAACAAAAGCACTGGAGCTTATCTCTCGTATAAAGATTAAAGGTGGCTTTAGTTTTTTTTTTTTTGTCACCTCTTACAGCTTCTAAGGGCAGGTCGACCGCGTTATCTGCCAAGATTTCAAATCTGTTGATATTATTGGGTGTTTCGCTTGTTGATACGGGTGATTTTCAGTTTATTGGTATTGTTTGTAGCGATGTTTTGCTGACGGCGCACAGTGTACGATTTTGCCAATCTAGGGGGACTTAATTGAAAAAAAAAAAATGTTTTTTAAGGTCAATGAGCTTTTAGAAGTCAATTTAGAAATGTTCAAATGTTACAAAAACAAGCGCAAAACAAAACGAAACATTTTTCAAAGGAAAATAACGGTGTTTGAACCGGTGCATTTGAAATGCATGCAAAATTGCATCGGTCAACGACCGTCAGTTGACAAAGTTTAGTCTATTCAGTTGGATCATTTTGTTACTGCGACCAGTCGAGTGTTATTTTTCTTATCATTTTTGGAGCTTAATTGATTTTTTGCGGTATAAAAAGTAAGTAAATTTTTCACAATATTCTATTTTTGATGGAAAAAACTAACTGTGTTCAATCGTGTTCAAATCAACCAAAACATACATCATTTGCAGAAAATCATTCTGAATCAGGATCAAAAAATAAAATTTTGCCCATATTTTGCCCAAAGGAGTTAAATTTAGCAATGACTGAAATAACACGCGCACAGTTTTTCGAGGTTTGGTCAAGCAACCTAAGAACCGTTAAGCTAAACACACTTGTAGATCACGCAGCGATGATTTTTGGCAAAGACATTGATCATAAAAAGTTAAATATGCACTTAAGAAAAATGTGTCATGAATTTGAGTTGAGGTGGTCTTTATCTAGGAGAGATAAATCGAGATTTATCATGAATAATGAAAGTTGGCTGCAGGGTACAATAAAAGAAAACGATTATAAAATTGATGTCGCGCCTTCAACCTCAAACAGAAGCGGAAGAGCTATAAAAGCGTTTTCTGACTGTTGCCCAAAAACACAGCAAAGAAAAAGTAAAGATCTGCTGCTAAAATTAGACGAAAATCAATTGATTTCAGCGACAGAGCTGACTTTGCGGTCGAGCGGAAAAAGGGATTCGGCGAGGCTAATGAATGAGTTGGCAAATGCTTCCCCATCTAGGGGATCAACCATCAAGAAAGCCAGATTATGCACAGATCATTCAAAACGTCTTACATCAGATCAGGCACTCGCGTTAATGGTGGACACCAAGTTATCAGTCCATCAATACGGGAGCACACAAAAATTTCATAAATAATTTCAAAAAAATTTGTATTTTTCATTAATAATTTCAAAAAAATTTTTAAATTCGACAATGGCAACGAAAGCAGTGTCAGCGCGAATGTTATCAGCTCCGAAAACGGGCTGTTGCCGATATTCTTTAACTTTTCGAACTATTATCAACATTCTCTCATGACAACGCCACCATACACAGCGTCCTCAAGATTCCGTGGGTAACGGAAGTTATTACTCAGAGCAGCACCAGGTACGTCAAACGCCTGCACCAACACGTCAACATTCTAGGTATTGGCCTGCTCTTCCACCAGAAGACTCAAAAGAGACCATCCGCTGGACCACCCCTAATTGAAGCAGCAACATAAATATTGAAAAGAAAAAGAAAATTGAATGTCAAGTACCTATGAGAAATTAAATAATTGTCTAAGGCCCAATTTCTCAATGTCCGGTTAGTCAACTTATTCTAAGTTTAGTCGAATTTGAGTTTCTAAATGTTCGGTTAGCACTCACTTATCCGATGCATCCCAGCAAGCATTTTGAATCTCAAGCGAGTCTTTTTCGAGTCGTCAATCTGGTTAAAATAAGCATATATGAGCTCATTTTCTGATCGAAAATGATACTCCCGTCGGGAGAAAACGGTTCCCGAACGCGACACTTCTTGAGGGGTCGCTTGTGACTGCAGTTTCAACTCATTTTCGATTCGTATTTTGAATCAAAATCGAGTCTTCTTCGAGTCAGAAACCAGTCATATTTCAAATCAATTTCGACTCTCATTTCGAAGCTAAAGAGAGTCTTTTTCGAGTCGCATTTTTTTGATAGCTGGTTAAAAAATAAAAAAAAAATTTGTTTGCTTTTTTATTATTTTTATTATCAGATTAAAATTTTTTCTTTTATTTTAAGTCTAATTGTTGATATTTATTACAATTTGGTTAACAGTACCCTGCATGTATTATAATTGTGTTAGTGTTAATGTTAATGTAAATATTATTGTTAGTGTTAATTTAAATGCTTATAATAAATTACGCAAGTTTTACTTACCTATTTTTTACCCAACGAGGTTTTGAACCGGGGACTTCCGTTTTGTGCGGCGTCTTAGGCAGCACGACCATCGGCATATTTCAATCGCAGGCATGCTCAATTTTTGATTTCTTCAAATTTTGCGCGATTCATCATATTTAAGGCATAAATGCGAGTCGTTTTCGAATTAGACTCGTAATGGTGTTTCTGAGCAAAACAATCTTCCAATTGCTTGCTGGGATGGAGGACCGGTTACTACTTATACCGATGCTAAGTCCCGATATATAAATATCAATACAATCATCGTAAGGCGAACAGCTGACCCAAGCTGACACTTGCATTGTTTCTTTTTTTTTATGAAGCAAATTTTCAAAATACTTATTTGAGTCTTCTAGGTCTACAAACACATGCTCCTCAACAACTAAAATGATTTTTCCTCGTTGCAGTTTACAACAGGGCTCATAGAAAGTTATAATATATACATTTTGATGTGCAACATGTAGCAGTTTAGGAGTCACAGGCAAAAACAAAACCAAAAGAACAGCTGAATCCCCGTTAAGGTTGGCAGCACCATTCTGCGATAGTGATATACCGATGAAAGGTTAATTTGGCTTTGAGAAAACCAAATCAGTTGCCATTGAGAAATTTGGCCTAAGAAAGACAGATCTTAAATAAAGAAACCGTTACAGTAAAAAAAAAAATTTCCCATATTACTAGCTGTATGTTGCCATATTCCGAAACTATTTTAGATTAAGTTTCGTCAACGCGCTTGAAAAGTTGCAAAATTGGCAAAATAGGATATTTTTTCGCTCGCAGATCACGATCGACAGAAAACAGGTCAACTTGTTTTTGAATTTCATAGTTGTTCGGCAATCTAAATCCAAAAATATTACAAGCGATATCGATAATACACTTAAAGTATGTAAAAAAAGATGCCACACTGTTTTAAAAAGATCGATGTTTTCTAAAGATCAGATGCCTCACATTTTCTAAGAGATAACTTTGAAAAAAAAAAAAATAGAAAAAATCAATCAAAAAAATATCTAAAAAAAAGGCCAGATTTCCGGATAGAGATGTTTGGTATTTTTTCCGGACGAAGCATATGAAAACAGGACAGATCTTTAAGGAAAAAGGGGAAAATCGGCATCACTGGTAGGGACGGAGACGGGGAGCACGAACTTTCAGTGTCGCGCGCTAAGAGCAAGACTTCGCTTGCTCGCTCACGCTCAGTTTCTTGGTCGACATAAGCAAAGTACTTGTTGTTCCGTGGTATAGAGCTGTCGCTGCGAGCGAAGACATTGGCTCATTGTCTTGAGCGAGGCTTTGCTTTTGATTTTGTCTTTGATTTTATTTGAGTTTATTTGTAAATAATTAGTTTGTGTGTTCATTTCATGTGCATTTTCACTGCATAAAGCGTCTTTCCGACTATATTATATTTTTTAGTGCTGTTAGCACTTCACTTTGTATTTATCAAATTTATAACATTTAGGACCAATTTCTCAATGTCCGGTTAGTCAAACAATTCTAAGTTTAGTCGAATTTGAGTTTCTCAACGTTCGGTTAGCACTTACTTATCCGATGCATGGAGCTCCGTTTACTTCTTATACCGATGCTAAGTCCCGATATATAAGTATCAATACAATCATCGTAAGGCGAACAGCTGACTCAAGCTGACACTTACGGTTAGTCAGGCGCCAAGGTCTGATGATTGATTCTTCTAGAACTCGAAAAAATAATTTGCTTGAATATTTATGTGCAAGTTAGCTCCACAATATCTTTAAAACAAACAACTACCAAGCTTTGCTCATTGCAAAGGGACTTCACACGGAACATACCCAAAGCGTTGACTGTGTTGCCAGGGTCAAAAAACAATGTTTTCAGTCAAGAATGTTTTTTTAATATAAGACAGGCTTTTACACACGAATTCCATTAAATTCAATCTGCGCGCCACAGCTGCAGTCTACTGTGACGTAAATGCGCAGTAGAATTTTTTTTTGACACAGCGAATGCGCAATCTGGTTTTCTTTCATTCATGAATTTTTCCCATTGTATGGATTCAGGGTATAAAAAGTGTTCCATTCCATGGAACAAAGTTGGCATAAATTTATTTTTCACTCGTTTTCATCAAATTACATTATATATATTACTATAAAATTACTGTAGCTCGTCCGTAACCGTAAATGTTACAATAATTATTAGAGCATCTGTTGGAAAAAAATATTGGTTGACCAGATCTAAAAAAAAAAGGTATGAAAAGTGTTCCATTTCATTGGCACAAAGTTGGCATCTTTGTTTGTGTGTCACACAACATGTTTTGACATACAAGTGCTGTCCGTTCTTTAGAAACACTATTTTGTAAACAAATATAGTTGTCTACCTTTATAAATGGTTTATTTATTAAATAAATGAGTGCAATAACTTATATTTTTGCGACGATTGCAGTTTTTGCCTCTCTTATTCCTGATTGTGCTTTAGAGCCGGCAAGATCATTTCCCTCCAAAGAAATTCGATATAAGGTGAAAAACGTTCCAAACGAGTTTATTATTCAATTTCATTCAAAATACTTTTCGGGTATTAGAAAGTCTTTTATTAAAGCAAGACTGTCAAGAGAAAATGTTAGTATATTCGTACGTTTGCATATGACAAATTGTAATTAATATTTATTTCTAATTTAGCTTTTAAATTGGTCAATTGTATCTCGCGTTAATTTTGCTAGATTTTTCCGAGTGATTTCGACATTTTGCAAATTTCCGAGGCAAACAACACATTGTTTGAAAATATTATAATAGCAGTTAAAGCTCATCCTGCTGTTAAGACAGTTGTTCCTCAACGCTATGTGCAGAGGCTATTGTCAAATAACTACACTAACAGCTTTACATACAATATTCGCAACCTCCAAGGCGTAACAAGGGACAAACTCTCTAAGGGTGTTAACTCGCAGCATGTCTCGGCATCTCTGCATGCTGACGTTCTTTGGAAACTTGGAATCACTGGAAAAGGTGTCAATGTTGCTATTTTTGATACAGGTTTGACTCAAAATCATCCCCACTTTCGAAATGTCAAAGAGCGTACTAATTGGACGAATGAGAAATCATTGGATGATGGCGTTAGTCACGGAACTTTTGTTGCTGGAGTTATAGCCTCTTCAAAAGAGTGCCTTGGATTGGCTCCTGACGCCGAATTGCACATATATAAAGTTTTTACAAACTCACAGGTGATGTTCAAATGAATGATATTTATAAAAGCAAAATTATCTAATGCGCTTAAACTACAGGTCTCCTATACTTCCTGGTTTCTTGATGCTTTCAATTATGCCATTTACAGAAAAGTTAATATTATCAATTTAAGTATTGGTGGCCCAGATTTTATGGACTTACCGTTTGTTGATAAGGTTTTGGAATTGTCGGCTAATAACATTATAATGGTTTCCGCTGCAGGAAATGATGGCCCCATATACGGCACTCTCAATAACCCTGGCGATCAAAGCGATGTAATCGGTGTAGGTAGTATTAACTTTGATAACAAAATTGCTAGATTTAGTTCAAGAGGTATGACAACCTGGGAACTTCCTTTAGGTTATGGCAGAACAGGGTTAGATATTGTCACTTATGGGAGTCAAGTCGAGGGAAGCGACATACGAACGGGATGCAGACGACTATCAGGAACATCAGTCTCATCGCCAGTTGTTGCAGGTGTAGCAGCTCTTCTAAAGCGGTGCTTCGCATAAAATAAATTTAGTAAATCCATCATCTTTAAAGCAAGTTCTTGTTGAAGGAGCGGAGAAGCTAGAAAATTACAACATATTCGAGCAGGGACAAGGAAAACTTAATTTGTTAAAAAGTATGCAATTGCTATTGTCATATAAGCCTAAAATAAGTCTTATGCCGTCCTCGCTCGACTTTACATCGAATTACATGTGGCCATACAGTAGCCAACCATTATTTTACGGAAGCACGGCCGCAATCGTAAATGTTACTATACTTAATGGAATATCTGTAGCAGGGAAAGTTATTGGTCGACCACAATGGATTCCTGATCTACAAAGCAATGGGCATTTCCTAAATATTTCAACATCATATTCACACTTGATTTGGCCATGGACCGGATGGATGTCAGTATATATTGGTAAGGGTGAACAACACCAAAAACATTGTATCGTCGCTATTTCAGATAACAAGTCAAAACGCGGTGTGCAAATCAAGAAAAACACACATATTTCTCAAATTTTTACAGCTAAACAGCTTAAACTTAGTAAAATCAAGTGAACACGGTGCAGTCGGACGCAACCGACTGCGGAATACTCTGATACCAGTAAAAGAATTGATAGAAAGGAGAGTGCTTACAACGGTTGAATGCGGGTGTGGGACATCGCCAGCTATCTTGTTACCAAATTTGGTGACTCTAGCTCAAAATTGGTTGAGGATATAGCCATATATATAGAGTAGTAGAGTGGGGCGTAGGTTGGAGGCGTGACATCCAAATTTTTGATGCAGACCTTTGGTAGATGTCACCATCTATCTTCCGACAAAATTTGGTGACTCTAGGTCAAAAAATGTGGAAGATACACGCATGTACGTTTTAAAAACAGTGGTGGCTGGGGGACGGCAGGTGTGGGTGTGGCATACAAACTTTTGATGCAGTTCTTTGAGGGAAGTCACAAGCAACACTTTGCCTGACGCAGATATGGAACAACCTACTTGTAAAGTTTCAGGTCTCTACTTCAAAATTTGAGTTGCCAATTTTACACCTGCCGCTGATTTAGAGTCACCAAATTTAGATGAAAGGTAGCTAGTAAATTTCCCAAAAGATCTACGTCCAAAAATTTGGAAGCCACTGCTGCCTCCAGCCCACTGCCTCTTTAATCCAGGAATGCCAGTAGCTTCCACAGATTTTATTACACCCATCTGCAACATTTCTCCTTGATTTTGTTTGAGTCGTCAGTAAAAACCTCGGCGACAAGAAAAGAGTCGCGTCAAGACGTCACTTTCACAACACTTAAAGTTAAATCTACCCATAACTTAAACTTACTTTAAGGAAAGTATGGTATCAATGGAACGGTCATTTAATTTCCGTTTGAATGGTACAATACTTTTCTTAGGCCCAATTTCTTAATGTCCGGTTAGTCAACTTATTTTCAGCTTAGTCAAATTTGAGTTTCTCAATGTTCTGTTAGCACTTACTTATCCGATGCCTAGAGGTCCGGTTACTACTTATACCGATGCTAAGTCCCGATATATAAATATCAACACAATCATCGTAAGGCGAACAGCTGACTCAAGCTGACACTTGCATTGTTTTTATACCCCGAACCTATGAAATGGGTAAAAGGGGTATAATGGTCTTGTGCAAAGTATGTAACAGGCAGAAGGAAGCATCACCGAGCCCGCCAGCGCAATCCCTATAAAGTATTTATATTCTTGATCAGAATCACCAGCCGAGTCGATATAGCCATGTTCGTCTGTCCGTATGTATAAACGCGGCGATCTCAGAGACTATAAGAGCTAGAGACTTCAGATTTTGCACATAAGCTCATCTAAGTCCTAGGCAGTACAAGTTTGTTTCTGATTTTCGATAACTATTTCCGTTTCCGATATCTACATCTGAGATCGACGCGTTTATACATATGAACTGACGTACATGGCTATATTGACTCGGCTGTTGATGCTGATTAAGAATCTATATACCTTATGGGGTCGGAGATGCTTCCTTCTGCCTGTAACATTCTTTTTCACATAACCATTATACCCGTTTTACACATTTTATGGGTTGAGGATATTAAAAATGTTGGTACCACGTACACCCCTTTCGCCCCCAGCCACCCTGCTTTTTGGAATCGGAAAGCCTAAAGCTTCCACAGTTTTTGGTCTAGAGCCACTAAAGTTGTAACGATGATGAAGTTTAGGCCGCTCTCCAAAAAAATTCCCCCAGATGCCCCGCCGCCTTGTAAAATCCCAAAATCGTTCACAGCTTTTGTGCTAGTCACCTAATTTGGAAGCAAGTAATCTGGCGATGTCCCCAAAAATTGTGCATCAAACTTTCTTTGTACGAAGCCACCTCCCTGCTACCCCTGTACATTTTAAGGTGTGTTTCAGAGCTTCTAAAAATGGGTATTTTTACTTTTTTTTTTATATATATAAAATCATATTTTTTTATTTTATGAAATCAGCATTTCAAAGATACATATTTAAACATACTTTTCTGAAAATTTCATTTAAAAATTCCCTTGACGTCTAAAAAAAAATGGTCTGCAGTTACATTTGAATTTTTCACAGACTTTAAAAAAACACCTATTTTGGTCAAATTTTCGCCATATACATTATTATATATATGTATATATGTATTATCTCGAGAAAATTAATTGTAATACAAATAAAACAAAATCCTTCCGTTCAATAACTTGATGATGTTATTGCAAAGATGTGCGCAAAATTTGAACAAAATCGGCTCATCTTTCGAGGAATCGTGTCCACCGACTTTACAAATTAAGTTTTGAGATAAAGGCGTTTAAAAGTTATACACTGCACTGACAATGGCCTAATGGGCGGAACTTGGAAGGGGGTATCTCTTAGAATTTTACTCGGATCGATTTGAAATTTTGGGGAATGTATAATAACATATTGTACTATTTAATAAGCCAAAAAAAGCAATTGTTTAAAATTTCAAACCCACTTTACCCCTTAATACAGTGAGCCTCACAAATTATAACTTTCTGAAATTATATTCTTCCAGGAATTTGAATCTGTGTTTTCATATTATGTTTTGGTAAATAATCCGAAAAAAAATTATTTTAAAGTTTTTTTAATAATTATTGTTTTTGTCCACAATTTTTATGAATAAAATATTATTTTTCTCGAACGTTGCTAACAAATTATCTATATATATAAAAAAAAAAAAATGTGTCCTGATTGTCTACATTGAAATTTTCACAAAATATTCCATGCAGGTAGTAAGTGAGCACTAAGAAAGGATTCTTATTTTGGACAACTCCTTCGAGTACCTCCCATACACCTAGGTCCGAAAACAAAACACATGACTCATTCCACTACTAGTGCCTGATTGTCGCACAAGCTGAGAATTTGATCGCGAGTGAGTTTACAAAAACCAAACACACGTGATGTGACGCCTTCGCGTCGCACAAGCAAAGTCATTAAAAAAAAAGGTTCGTACACTTGCAAAAAAGAAACGGATTTCCGCTTTTTAATGATTAAGTGCATACACAATTAAGTGAATAATGCGCTTGAAAATTTAAACTTCATAATTGTATGTACAAGTATCACTTCGCACAGTGCACAATATGATTTCTCAGATTTGTGTGCCTTTGACAATTGATTTACGACCCAAGTAGCGTTTGTTGTTGTTGGGCTCGCTCTGATACTTTATGTTGGTGTCATTGATTTAAAACTAATCAAACTAAACAAAACTTTGTGCGTCTAGAAAAATTTTGCACACCAGAATATGTTATGGGGGTGGTTTTACCTAGTTGCTAATTATCAAACTCAGACAAAACGTAACACACAAACACATACATAGAAGCACAAGAAATTTTGCTTTTGATATACCATTTGCCATTGTTTTGATATAATTTTAGAGCTGACATTTGTAACTTTGGTTGGTGTTACAAATGCAGATATTTAAGTACATATGTAAGTACATTGTTGTACATATATATTAACAAATGCAAGTATAAATATAATAAGGTATGCATACCAAATATATTCCTGCAAAAGCAATTCATCACTTACTAAAAGAATCGAAAGAAAATTGACACTGAACATATATGCAAAATTCACCTACAAAATGATCCAGCTGCCTACATGTAGTTTTCAAAACAATTGTTATAAATCGAGGCGATGGCGCAAAATAAATAATCTCAAACACCTTGTTTAGCCTGGATGTGTTCAACATGATGACATCCAGCCCTTAACAGCACTGATTAACTCGCCTTAAAAGTTGAGCGCGATTAAACAATTATTGTTCTCCGAAAAAGAAATTGGACGTTCCATAATTTTATAAAATTATTGCAGACTGCGACGTACGTGTAAATCCTCAATGCTCCGAACTTCAAATTGCCGTTACAACCCTACAGAGCACTTAAGTTTTAATAAAATGATCTGAATAGATATCAAAGTAATACAGATCTAGCTGCTCATGCTCCTTTGTTTTTGCATTTACATTCAGATATTTTTTATACTGCTTTGAATAGTCACAATATAATTTGGGTAATCTAGTTTTGCATATTATTTGGTATTCAAATTAGTGACATTTTTTAATTTTTTACAAATTATTTGAAGGCAAACACACAAACAATTACTTTCAAATAAACATAAATAAAATCAAAGTCATAAACAAAAAGTTTAACCCCAGCGTGATACAAAATATTAACGCAGGTCATGTAAAGCATAAAACAAGTGTGTCTTAAGTTTCAAAATACCTAATTATGAACGTGTGAGTAAAATAAGACTTTTGAAAAATGTGTTTTAAAATACAAAATTTTAAATCGCGTTGCATTTGAGTGAAGTCCACTTATTTCAGGTAAAATAAAAACTTTAAAAATCCATTTAATAAAAATGATGACAGCTGCTTAAAATATTGAATAGCCAAAAATCGATGCCGACTTAATTTTATGAAAAATTGATTGCTAAACTACCAGAATGGGAAAGAAGGGCAAAGGCAAAAAGTCGAAGGGAAAGAAGGGAAAGAAGGGAAAGAAGGGAAAGAAGGGCACTGTTGTTGCACCAGCTGCGACGGCCGTAAAGGAATGTCCGCCATGTCCCGAGCTGCCAAAGTTTATTCAGCCATTGGATCCATGTCCCGAGTCCAACGGCGTGCACGATGCGCTGCGTGCACAACCAAATCATTATCCTGCCCTGCTGCGAATTCCGGAAACAATGGCAGTTGTTGGCTCCGAAAATGGATGCTACGATAGCATATGCAAGCTGCTGCGAGCTGGATTTCGCTGTGCGGAACGCGTTTTTCCCTAATAGCTCCCTGGGGCAATTATGTGGTCTTTCGATTTCACAACACTTTATCTACTTTCTTTACGATGGCTGCACATGCGATGTAAACCGTTTTCGCTATCTGGACCTTAGCTGCGGCACCGCAGGTTTCCTTTTCTTTAACAACATGCACGATGGAATCAGCTATATTATAATGATCCGTTGGTTGCTTGTTGATAATCCATACAAATAAGTAGTCCAGTAGTTCTTTGTGGAGAAGACGTCAGTCTTCTCCAATGGTTGTTTATTGAATCCTCTCTTAGAGTTAGAGCTGTCCACCGTGAAGCAGTGAGCAGCCGTTTTACATACCTTCTTTTTAAGACTTATTATATATATATAGCAAGAGAGTCAGAGAGAGTCATGCGCGCACATATGTATACACAACGACGGTCAAGCGTGAGAACGCTGACTTAGCTATTTGGGCGGTCGTTGATATCAAGTGCGGATCATATTTCGTCTGCACTCTGAATATGCGCAGAGGGCACTTAGCGTTAGCGCTGCGACAAAGTCGCTGCTTATGTATGCATTCTGTTGGCATAACAACAAAGTGTTGCAGCCTTATTCATATGTATGTATATATGTATGTACGCATGCTACAATATAATTCAATCGCGCAAAACACATCTGTACTTGGAAAGCCTTAAAAAAATAGCGATAGACCAGATAGTCGAGGAGTACGGTGCTGTCACTTACACAGAGAAAGCGAAATGTATGCGTTTTTGGTAGAAAGTATGGTACTAAGATGTCACATGCAACATACAATTGCCAGCACTATCTATTCTTATACAAAAATTACAATTGCAATTTGTAACAAAAAGCTTTATAAATGAATATTTATAGGAAAAATATATTTAATGTAGTTTTCTTAGGCCTGGGTAAGACTCAGTCTGTCCAGAGCCTCTTATACAGAAAATTTATAAGTTATTACGATCACTGGGACAAAAATTTCGACTAAGAAGAACATTTAACGACTCGAGAATACGGTCAAGCGTTCCTCGCGCCCGGTGGATGGGATAATAAATCTCCAAGTTTTGAAGTGGTCGTTTCACTCACCGCAGGCTTTCGCCAATAGGAAAGGATCGGACTGCTATACTTTCGCATCTCCCGGGCTTTCGCCAATGGGCAAGCGTCAGCGGTTCTAGCTTTTCAACAGGCTTGCGCCCATGTGTGAAGGTTGGCGTAATCAGTAAAATTAAGCTCGGGAGGAAAGATGGGGACGATGGCCCTGGTGATTGACGGCGGCCACGCAGCAGATTGTGTTATATCTTCGGGTCAAATGTCGCGGTCTCTTCTCTTTCTTTTCACTTTTATTCACGTTATTGTTTGTGAATTGTTTTAATTGTTCTTGACTTTTACATGCTTTTATTTAACTTGACTTGTCTGTATGTTTGTTTGTACCGGATTCTTGTAATCAAATTTTCACCTTTTTTCGAGTCTGCCCGAACGGTACGCAGCAATAGACTGAGTTTTTGATTTTACTGTCGTCACAGCCTGAAGCTTCTCTAACGCGCTGCTGGCTTCGAGATCGTTCGATCGCAGCGGACAATCAAAGTCCAGTGACCTACGTGACGACGCGTGGATGCCCGGTGCATAACGGTACCTTCTTGAGTGTATGTGTTAGGGCTAGCGTCGGTGTAACGCGCTGCCAGCTTGATTGCGCCAGTGATGCGCAAGGGCGTAGGTGTATAACAGTGATGCGCCAGGGCGCATGTATATGATAGTGATGCGCAAGGGTGAAGGGTGAGACAATGTGAGCGGCAAATATTTGTCACCTCACACCCCCCCAGCGCAACTTCCTGGTTATTTCCTGGGCTGTCTCCTCCCATGTCCTTTGGATCAGTTGCGATCTAAGAAAGTGGTCAGTGCGCACGTTGCTGTGAACTATCCAGCTGGATGGTGCGGCTGCCCAGTCATCGTCGACACGGCGACCGTCTGCCTCTGCTGAATCTGGGGTTAGACCTGTGGCAACCGATTCGATTTCCGAAGTCGGGCGTCCCATTGAGTGAATCTAGTCGGGGCTGTCGTTGGAGCCAAGACGTTGAACCTTGAATCCTGGTAACATCGGATCGGCGCAAAGGGCCTGGATGCACTCTTCCTCATCAGTACTAGTATTCGAATAGTGCACTGTTTTCAAGGAGGGTACTTCTACGATGGCTACCTGGGGCGACTTTACGAAGGCCTGTGATGTGGTAGTTCCGGGTTCACACGGTTTGGAACGCGTCTGGCGCCGGGCGGGAC